>JADDON010000625.1:0-26907 GCA_017140175.1 Fusarium staphyleae | reverse complement strand
ATAATATGCCTCTTGCATACTTCGTTGCACACCCCTACCTCCGTGAACAGTCCATAAACCACCGCATGAGCATGGTAGGCATGCGGAAGAGTGGTTTTCCATATGCGGAGCGCACCACTCAGAGAATGACCGCATCGAACTAGCTTGCTGAGGCGAGGTTCGAGCTAGAGCTTTTAGGGAGACTACCGACGCAGACGACAATGGCTGCCGAGAAGCCTGTCATTGTACGACTCCTGTTAGCCGAGGCGAGGGAGAGCCAGCTGGTGATGCGGCGCAAGATCAAGAGTCAGAGTTTGGTATGTCAAATCTGTCATCTGGTAGACGCTTCACTCGAACGATATCACGAGCCCAATACAGCTCAAGCTAGCGCACCGCACCCACGAGATGGCTGAAGCTGAGGGATTTCATAGGAGTCTTGATCTGGCGTACAAGAGGGCTCAACTCGCCATATCGGGTCCACTCAGCTGGGCCGGCTTCATCCATCGGGAGATCTCCGTGTACTTCCAATGCTACGTGACAGTTGGGTGGATTTGGTGTTTGGGCTGGTAGTCTAGGCCGTTGCCACAGAGCCGCTTTTAGAGACGGATGAGAGGAGTAAAGTCCACTTGAACGGCATTCTGCGACCCCCGGGCAAGATGTACCCGGGCACTCTGCAACGACGTTCCAGAAGAGAGGCAAACGGTATACCGGTACCGGTGTCTATATGTCGGGACGGTTTTCGCCGAGATTCGCTCGTCTAGCGATCGAGGGCGGTATGCTCGTGGATACGTATTACTACGTCCGGTAGGAACTTGCTGAGAAGCCTTCTTGGGAGTGCGCGCAGGCAGGCCGGTAGCCTCTAATAATCTTTGCTGGTACAGCGCACGTCGAAAATCAGTAGGGTGAACCTGCTTCGTCGAGGATGAGCTATTATGGATTCGAAGGGACCATGTGGTGAGTCGCTGGATCAAGGCAATGGCAGTAAAGCCGCGGCACGATATATCTCTTGTATGTAACGAACGAGGCCAGACCAGAAGCGACATCCGAAAGTACCGCGCGCGCTGAGTCTGATGCGAATGGATCAGAGTCTTCACGGAGCGGGTGTTATCATAGGTCGAGGTGGTAGCCTGTTTCAGGGGTCGAACCGAGATTCACAGACAGCAACGCCTCGATGTTCCAGATTATCGTGGTTCTTTCTCAATTGACCCATGAGGCATCGTGGGGGTTCAACTGGGGCAGGGTATTTAGCGTTAGATGCTAGAGGAAGAATTGGCCAATTAGGAGAGTGTCTATCGAAAAGCGCCACATTTGAAATGGCGACGTGATTGGGTGATTATCTAACCAATCAGCGCCCCATTTCAAATGTGGCGCTTAGCGAGAAATGCCCTTATGATTGGCTAGCCATATGTGGGATCAGAAGCCGTTCAAAAGATATCGCCAAGGCTGGCTTTCTTGAGTTACCTAGCGTAATACGAACTTGGGGCATTATCGCTGAACCGCTCTGCGCCGTAAGGTCGGTGGGATTTATAAGGACGAGCCGGTCGGGGGATGTCGGCGAAAGGGATAGCATCAGATCGACGCCGATACCGTGCTCTGTTCCAGCGGGGATAGCTGATACCGGTCGAGCTGCCGGCTACGTTTGTTGACAAGGCTCATTGTTTTTTACGATTTTTTCCGTGTCTGCATCCGAGTTCGTGCTGCAGATGTCACGGCCTTAGTTGGCGATGGAGGTGAGGCCTCTGGCACGGGTGTAGATAGACATGGTCGCGGACGCGGTTGGAGGCGGTAGAAAAGGCGATGTTTGAGTTGGAACAGAAACAAGCAGTAAAGTCGACGCCGACAACCCGAGCTACAGCCAGAGAGATATAGGAGCAGCCAGCATCGTAGAGCTTTCTCTAATTGGTCGGGCAAGCGGGAACGATCTTTAAGTTAGTAAAGAGATGGTGTTAACGGGACCCTGCTGGATTTCTCCTTGGGCGACTGGCTGGCATCAGAAACGACGAGAGGCTTTCTACATTGGTATGCTTTTTGGGATGGGTTTCATGAAGTCCACAAGAGTCAAAAGGGAGTACCTGAGATAACAGCCGTGGCAGAATCACGATGTCTCATGGAGGAGACTACTGTGTACAAGGAAGAACATCAGATCGGGCGGCGCTGTATCTGCGCGGGACGAAGACCACCAAGACTGATGAAAAGGCGGTTCAAAGCCATTGCGACCCTTTCAGCCTGTACGTGCAGCTGTTGCGGAGAAGGTGGGTGGACGGCATTATGCTCCTGATCGGGGCACGAGAGCAGGATTTCGTGGAGAAGACGATGCTGTCAAGCGTGGCTGACTTGAGGTTGGAGCAATCGAGCGCAAAAACAATCAGGGAAACGAAAGCACAGGCAAGCAAAAGAAAGGATTGAACTGGCTTGGAGAAACTTGGTTCAACTGGAAGAGGAAGCGAAATATACATGACGAGAGACGTTAAGAGGCATCATATGACAAGACGCGTGCGACGCGTTTTGGCTTAGCGCGTGATCACGTGATAGAGATGCCCAGCCTTTTTTGCTCGAGCTCTGCTCCTTCCTGGATCAGCATAACGCGACGCGACGCGACATATGACTAAGGCTGACGTCATCCTTTGCCCTGCCGACGCAACACGTCAATACGCCATGACGTCTCTTCAGCCTTATCACAGCAACGCCATCACACACCATCACGCACCAACCCCACCAGTCTCAAACCGCGCATGACGGCCCCCATCCCCCGCTCCTCTCACGATGGCAATTACTAGAGGTACCATCAGCAGAGGACGCGGCGGCCACATGAGCCAACCATCACGACCAAGCATGAGCAAGGCGACGACAGCGGCCCAGAAGACTCAGGCTGAAAAGGCAAAGGTGATTGCTTGGCTCGATGAAGCATGGAGCGGTCGAGGCTAGTTGCCCGACTCTCCCGCGCCTCACGAGCCAGCTCTTGATGCTCTCTACGAGATCAAGAGGCTCACCAGGGAGGTCCAGGATAAGGGGCTACCCCTCCCAGCACTCTTTCAGCCCGGCGGGGTCTTGTTCCAGGTCGACAAGTTGACCAAGCGGCGCGTTCAAGCTGCCGTCGAGCTCCATTGGGAGCGTCACCAACAAGAGCTCCAGCAGTCCAACCCTCTCCCTAGTGCCGACAAATCTCGCCCTTTGTCCTCTTGTTCCGCTGCAAGCAGCGAGCCGAACCTTGACGACCATCCTCAATACGACACGACTACCTCTGCCCTCGCACGCGACAAGACTCGCACATCCTCGCACACTTCGGTCGTTCTCAAGCGTTGCCATCACACCGACGACGCTAACAACGCCGACGACGCTAACAACGCCGACGACGCCGACATTCCGAGGTCGTCCAAGCGCCCGCGCCCAGCCCTTGTGCCCAACGACCTCCCCGACACCGATGCCATCCCCGATAGTGACGATGATCTCTCCGACTCGGGCCCCCGACGCGACAAGGACACTGGTGTCCGCCAGGCAACTGGCAACGAGCTTCCCGCATCGAGCGCCCATTTGACTTCGGACCCGTCGGCCGACGCACACCTACCTCTCTCGATCGATCTCGAACTCATGACCCGTCTCTCAGAGGGCGAGATGCTCAAAGACAACGATATCTCGATCATGCTTACCCAGATCGTTCGCCTGCGGCCCTCAGATATTGTCGCCATACAACCCCAGGCTGCTCACTCGCCTCTGCACTCTTCTCTGCGCGCACAGCTGGAACAACTCTCGATCATCTTTGTGCCCCTCTTTCTGCCTGACACGCAGCACTGGGTACTGGTGGTTTTGCATGTCAAGACCAAGACTGCGAGTGTCTACGATTCTTTCTCGGTTCCCCGTGACGTAGAGCTTCATCGCGGTCTGGCGCTGGTCCGCGATACCCTTCTCCAGGGCCTCGGATGGGACATGGACTCGCCCCAGCTTCAGCCTTGTCTTGTCCAGGGCGACGCCAACGACTGCGGCCTGGCCTTGCTTGTCTACGCCGTCTATATCCTCGCTGGCCAACCCCTGCTTCACGACGAGCCAGTCGACTATCAGCAATGGCGCAAGGTGCTCGCCTCTCTTCTTTTCCGCCATCAAGACTCGTCCCTCGGCAAAGACTCGCAGTTCGCCCTACGCGAGGAAGAGTTCCGACAAGAACCCGCTTTCACTGTCGACGCGACATTCCCGGCACAGCCTCTGCCAGGTGCGACCATGTCTATTGGCGAGTTGACCGACTTTGCAGAGCAACATGCTCGGGGCCTCGGCGACATGTGTCAAAGAGTAGCGGCACAGTTGACTTTGTTTCTTGACAGATGCGATGCTGTTGGGCGCTCCATCGCCAACATTGTTCTGGTGCTAACGCGCCTGTTGGAGTCATCGACTGAGCCTGTAAAGAACCCTTTGCACGAGAAGCTCACCAGGCTCCGCCACACCTTGAACGACGGCCTGGCTGCCATGTTTCCCGGCTTCGACACCGAGATCCAACAACAACTAGAGCCTCTGGACGAGGCCGCTCGGGGGCGTGACCTCATGCGCGAGAGACTTACTAAGATGCTGGTCCACTATCGCGAGGAACAGTCTGACCTGCAGAACATGATGACGCGTCTTGGAGGGGGCATGGAAGGGAACGACAGGACACTGAAGCGGGTTCTCAGAGGCAGGGAAGAGTGATGTGCAAGTGTTGTGTGTTTTGAAATTGCAATGGTTATTTGTGTCCATGGGACGTTTCGGGAGCTGAATGCTTGATGGTCTGCATCTTCCATTCTTGTGTCCTGTTGCATCGTATTTATTGCAATCTCTGTTGCACTGTACTGTATCAGTAGGAACTTGGAACTTGGCCGTCAAATAACAACATGTTTCGACCATTCGACCGCCCCGGTTCTTGCTTGTCGACATCTGGTCCCTTGGTATTCGATTACGTTGAATGTGGCATGCACTGCTCAGCCAGAAGGTGAAGCCGGTACACTGTGAGTCTGGTTGCTGCGTCGTCACTCAATCACCTAGATCACCACTACGGCCAACAAAGATCTGTACAAGCCTGTTGTCCCGGTAGCGAGGCCACTGCAGTCAAGATCCAAAGTATCGACACGAACTAAGCACAGTTTTTCTTCATCTACACAAGCGGTCAATCTGGAGGCGCGCCCAAGACCTTCTACTGAACCAAGGCGATAACAACAAACGAGCTAAGCTTAGCCACCGAACTACAGCATTATTTAGAAATCCTATTAGCAGACGGCTTTTTGGTTTATTATTACCTCTATAGCATAATCTTATTAGAATATCTTATCAAGATAACCCCTATTATTTCACAGACTGCCCAGCATATAAGGTATTAAATCGTAAGGATATAATAACGTGGCATCAAGGTAACTCGCTCCCGGCTTGGTGGTAAGAATCTGCACGCTCTAAAGCGTTTCCTTCCCTAGAAACTTCAAATATATTCTCATTCTACGAGAGACGACCTATACCCAGTAGGAAGGCCAAACACCTCCAGCTTTTGAGCCTTGTATGCCCATCCGCTCCAGCGCTCACTAAGCTTCGAAAGCGTAAGTTGATCAACGAGCGTGCAATGAGACTCCAACCCAACTACAATCCTAAGCCTCATTAAGTCTTCTTTTCGGTGCCAACATCGGGTCTCTCATACTGCCACCCACAGTGCCTCGCCAAATCAGCTTCCACGTCTTCGACATTTAGGACGATTTTAGCACAATCTCATATAGACTCTATAGGTCTCGCGAGAATACAAAGCCGGCATCTCGTATGATTCAGGGACAACTGTTTTAGAGATTTTTAGATTACTATCGATTCACGAACGAACTATCTTCGACGAGAACAGGAAGACAATGGAGTTTCCTTTCCTGATGCCGCGCTGTCAGCCGAGCTTAGCACACTCTTCAAAAAAGTACGATCTTTAGGCGAGTGTTGGAATAGCTGTGCTAAAGAATATGGTCTTTGAGATGTTGACATTCACGTTGGCTATGGATATAATTATTGCCACGCAAGGATACCAAAGTGAGATGAAGGATACATTGGACACAAAGTACAATAGATCAATAGGCATCTAGAAGGATCTGGCCATATTTTCTGCCGTGTAGGACGTGTTCGAGGCATTGACTGAGCAGAATCAACGGGGAAATACATAGCATCTCTTGTTTCCTTCTTCTTTGCGAATCCTGCCAAACCTCGTCACAGTCCGGAGTCGCGTAATAACAGGTCATGAGCCCAGGATCAGCTTCGTCTATCGTCCGCCCAAGCACGCCTACCTCTGTAACCGGCCACTACCCAACGTACCGCCTCTCCACATGCTCAAGGCCGCCGCCTAATCCATCACCATCAACGTACACAAGCACGGTGCGATGGTCTACTTTGAGGTTTGCGGATGGGCCATATACACCCAAGGTACGAGTCGGGGCTTAGAGCATGGGAGTATCTTCCTGATCTAGTAGAGATACTGGCATCGCATGCGCGACGGCGATGATTCGGCTGGCTTGCAGGCCTATCACAACCTTCCTCTTATCGCACAAGGAAAGGCCCTGTCGACAGAAGTGGCAGACAGTTTATGCTTGTACAAGGCTCATTGGCTTAGGTTACATGGGTTAGAACAGTCATTTGAGATAAGAGTCGAGACGGCGAGTCTACTGCATGTCGCCGCCGAACAAATCTGAATGCTACGGTAGGCCACTCTTGATCTGATAATCGAGATAGCTTCGGGTTTGCCAGTGATACACAACGATAAACATGGGGTCTAGTATCGTTATTGTAGCCAAGTCAGGGACTGAGAGACTACGGGAGTGAACCGACACAAGGACCTAAGCTGGTGGTCAAGAGCGCAGCCTTTTCGATCAGCTGCGCCCTGGGTTAGTGAAGGAAGTTATCATGCGAAGCTAGGTCTTTTGGGTTGATATTCATACCGAGGTAAAGTAGTGATACTGTAGACCAGCCACGGGCCAAGGTGGGTGGGTAGTCTCAGAACCTGTGGACTGATTGCTCTAGGAAGAAGAAATCAGCGCATCAGAGGTAACGAGTTGTACCTACCCAGGGTTTCTGTTTCCATGTACACGGCTGTGTTGAAAGAGGCGGCACATGTCGAGGCAAGCCCTTGACCAAAATGCTTGGGATATGTCTCCAGAGTCATTGAAACTCGTTGTTCTACCTTTTTTGGAAAAACAGCATTCTGCGTCTTCATGAAGAAATGATGATTCGGATGAAGATCAGGTGCTGCACATCGCGGTATCTTACGTCCTAGCTGAGAAGTATCTGCCTATCTCAGAAGATGGTCCCAAGCTAGGGCATGCGTATAATGTCTTTGCCTACTTTTTGATATTATCAACAGGCACCAATAGAAACCGCAGAGAATAAATTGCAAATTCGCAGTGGTCGTTCACGTTGACATACATGGCTGTTCGCTGCCAATATAGAGGGTGATAATCAAAGGGCATATACACCTGGTGCATCGGAATGTGGAGCGGTAACGGGAGAGATGAACAGAACACTAATGCCACTGCGCTTTTATGGAAATATACTGGGGAGGCTGGAGGTGTAAGGAAGATCTCTCGCCAACCGTGAGCGTCATCAACACTCGCATGGCTCCTTAACGGCGTAGAACAGACGGGTAATACATTCTTGAAATATGTACTACAATCTACACGCTGCCTCAAAATCTAGTATGCGTGCTTTGCTCGAGACCAGACCATCAGCTGGACTCCTCGTTTCGGACTGTAATAGCTCATATGAGTCTGCCAGTGAAAGATATGTCACTAAGTAGGATCCAAATCCTGCATAATACCAAGTGTGACGTCCGTTTACTTCAACTTCGGTATGTTCCCCAGCTGATGGCGAGGCGTCTCCTTTTTATTCACCACTCTGCTGGCCGACTAAACCGTTACATCGAATATTGTAGTGTTTTTGGTCATCTATCTTTTCGAAACGCCCGGTCTCTATGGCCATATTTACCACCTACCTATCACTTACTTATCCTTTGACGTTCTCTTGTCCGTCTATTGCCCTCCTCTCTCACCAGCTGTTGATCATGCGAAGCAACGGCTTCTATATAGGTACTATCCCCCATCTCACAATAGCAGCAAGCTTCGAATCGTTTTAAATACTTGCCTGCTAACATATAGCCCCGATTGTGTCTTACGATCGCTGATTAACCTCTACACTTGAGTAGAATATTCTGGCTTTGTTGATTCCTACCGCAAGGCACATATGAAGTCGTCATAGTAATATCAAGAAACCCCATGGACTATAAGTCAATCCAGTCCTGCTATGCATAGTCTCAAAAAACCCTCTGATGCATTTCTCCCAAATCTCGTCCCACTTGGCCAAATATGATCAACATACCGTCTGCGTCTTAGCATCGCCAACTCGCGTAATACAACGAGTTCATCGACACCTTTATAGGTGTCTTGAGCTGCCTGATTGCAGTATCATTAAGAAATGTTTGTTTCGTCGAGACGTAGGGGAGGCGACCTGGCTCATTGTTCTTATCGACTACATTGGATGACTGTTGATGACTGCTACACGCAAGCGATAAGACCCCTTAGAAATCTTGAGGCATCTTCGCAAAGTACTTGAGGATGGTCGCGTCGTAGCTGAATATGGGTTATACGTGGTTTAGTCCTGATCATGGCTTCCAGGGCTTCCTTACCGTTATGAGCGCCTTGGGTTGCCGTGAGTTGTTCATTGTTGGACAGGGTCAAGGGGTGGAAGCGAAGACTCATGTGGAAGCTGGTGAAGCTAACCTGGCACAAGCGCCCGGGTAGGCGTTACTGCACCCTACTTATGGGCGAGCGACAACTTAACCATAAACAGAGGTTGGAGTTGGGTGAGACACGATACTTGCATCTTCGGCTTCGGTTTGTGAATGAACATGATTGGTGCATTATAAATAAGAGGTCGAGAAGAAATTTACAGCTTTCTTGATGGAAGTGGCGTGTGTGAGAGACTTCGTGGCTGTGATCAGCTTGACGTTCATCGCCAAGGTCCAGGAGCAAGACCTTGGACTAGGGGGTGGGGGAGCTATAAAGCCGTGTGTTTCAGCTGACGGGTCCAGAGATGTTGATGACCGAGAGGTTGGCGAGAAGACTCAAGAACAAATCCACCAACGAGACCATCGACAGCGCTTCTTTGCTTCGGGCAAAAAAGACGGATAGCGTACATTATTGAATCTCGAATCCTGTGCGGGAACGACCAACTCAAGATGAATTGACCCAATGTAGAATAATTATAGGCGCTTACAGATAGAGTAAATCTAAGAATATTGCTATGAGCATGATCGAGCTTTGAAAGTTGGTTCGCCCAAGCGAGTCTTGTCCGTGAGACCCCAAACGACAACTGAGGTCAACATCTCGCCAACGAGATGGGTAAATGGAATCGTCTACGACAAGCCCAACACTGAATTATGTTTCATCTATACCGCTTGATTAAATTCGATCCACAGATTGCCTAATGAGGCTGGGTAGAATCCCAAGCCTCTACGAAGTAAAGGTCGGTTCTACCCAGTCGGCCCCGATCCATCTCCAGCGCTACTTTCACTTTAAACCCACGTTTCTATGACGATCTATATTTTCCTCCGTTTCAGTGTGGAGAGAGAGAATGTCGATCGTGATCTTGATGGGTCCTGATCTCGCTGGGTCTTTGGGTGGGAAGAAATTGCGGCTTCTGTCTAGCGGAAAACGGGATGTGCTTGATTTAGTATGTGAGTGATATGGGTTTGTACTATGCTAGGTCGACTGCAGAGTACTCTGGCCTATGATTTTGGAAGCTCCGTAGTATGCTGCACTCGATATTCAATGTGTGTGAGCTCTTGAGGGCAGGCTATTATTCCACGGAACAACAGAGCAGAAGAGTCAGCAGGTATATGTGCTTTCTGCGGTAACTGCAGCAGAGTTCAGGACGGTTAATGTAATGAACTTTAGCTATGATGCTTGAAATTTCAAGACAACTGTGCTCTTTATTATCATTGAAGGATCCTATTATTGAGAGAGCAGAGTTCACTTATATGCAGTGCAACCATCTTGCCTTCTGGTGAGTAACGATTACCTCTTGTTGAATAGTAACGATTTACTGGACATTAGCTTGACTAGTATTGAGAAGATGCTCGAGTAGAGCCTGTTTACTGTCGACATGTCTCGTCCGTATCGGCGAGACTTGAAGCAATCCCTCATTATATGAGACTTTGAACAAACAACAATGTGGTGAACAGGAATTCTGTAAGATACCATGCACGTAGGAAGTAGTTTTTTATCTTACTTTGGTCTGGAACTTTCCTGGGAGTGGTTTAGGTATCAGACCAACTCAAATGATTCCAGGCCATGGACCCAAAGTATTGGCTGATTTTAATTTTGACGAATCTCCTCTTCTACTTGGACAGTAAAATCACAGTGTTTGAGTTTACTTCACGGTCATCGTAGTAAGTATATAAATAGGCTGAGGGTATATCATACAGAATAAACCCGTTGAAGGTTTCCTCAGTGTTGAATGCTCAGCTCAGTTCTGTGCAACAGAGGGTGGCCCAGAATAAAGTCCAGATGAATGCAGGACATTAAATATCACTGCCCTGATCTATCCTGAATAGCAGGTCTATCTACATTGCGCCGACTACCGAACTAACTCATTGTTCGAACTAACAGCGTATTGTTGACCAAACTTTCCCAAAGCCAAAACCTGTGTTCAAAAACCTTCATACAGCAATTGAAGTCGATGCCTGGATCGACAGAAAGAAATACGCGACGGTGGCAGTTGACGATCACTCTCATCTCTTGTGAGCACGCTGAGATCCGTCCCCAGCCATTTTCTTCGGGGCACCTCCATTGAGCTTCTGTGAAGCTGGTCTTTTGGCCAACTTGACAGAGCTCTTCTTTCCGGGACAGCCTTGGCCGTTATGGCACTGATTGTCGCATTCCCGACCAGCCTTGCTACAGCGGCAGTTGGCACAGGATTGCATGCATTCGCAGCCGCCGTGGAAATACTAAAATTGGGCAACGTCAGTGATGAAACCCAGTGATGGTCAAGAGGAGACATACTCCCATGGCCTCCTTGCAAACGGCAAGGTCTTCCTTTGGGCCCCACGTCCACGGGCCAAGCCCAGCCTCCTAGGCTGCTAAGATGGCATGCATCTTGGGCTTGAACTCGTGAGATGGGTCCTCATTGGTAACGTGCGGATACTCAATCTCGAACTGAGAGGCTCGGATGATCTCTTTGATAGAGTGAGGATGCCAATGAACTGTACCAGTCATCAGTACGTTTGAAAGCGATAACGGTGCGTGCAATGTCGACCCCGGCTGGATGAGAGTACTGCCTGGCTTGAGGTAGAGGGCAACTGGATGTGGAGGGTAATCACCCGTGTCAAGCCACTCTTTCAGATCTGCTTCTACCAAGCCTGGCCAAGTCACCCAAACCTTTTCCCCTTGGTCGCAGAACGCAGTGGTCATGACGTGATGACGATCAACGTGGGGGAGGTGGATTGCGCCTCGAGACGCGAGGAGCTGGAACTGAGTACACTCGGTGAGATCCGAGTAGATGGAATCATCCCGACCCTTCCCCTTCTTCCCCTTGGTGGCCTCTTGTTCGACTTGAATGCGCTTCCCGTTGCCCTGCCGAAGAACCGTGTTGATGAGTCGGTAGTCGTACAGCGGGGCAATGCAACTTGGGATCGGATTTCCTTTGATGCCAGAAAGGTTGAGTAAGTTGATCGGCATGTCTATGCCGCCTTCAGATTCGGCGAAGCGCTTGATGGCGTCGGACGAGAGCCATTCTTCTGGGGTGCGGCCTTGTTCGTGGAAGCTTGCCGCAAAGTCGTGGACGTCGACATATGGTTGCGAGGCAAGCAGCTTGAGATAGTCGGACAAATCGAGGCGTGCTGCGTCTGGGTTGAGTTCGGCTGGGACAAGAATCGAGAGCTTGCAGGGCCCCTGTTTGAGGATCCGAGAGGCACCCTCCATGGAACAGACGACAAAGTACTTGGTGGGACCGTGAAGCTCATCGGCCATTGCAAGATATTGGTCGGCTGTCAGCGGCTCACCAATGCTTGAGTCGGCCATAATTTCTTCGAAAGGCGTGCTATCGTTCGAGCCTCGTGAGCCAACGCTACTAAGGCGGACGAGGTCCTGTACAAGGTCCCAGCCCTGCTGTCTGGCGCGCTCGGCGTCGGCTTTGTAACTCTGCAGGATGTCGGGTTGCGAAGAAGATGAAGCCCGAGGTTCAGCATCGTGAGTTGAATCCTCGGGAGCAGGACCAAGATCGAGATCCCCGTCGTCTCGGTCACCGTCGGTGGTGTGTGGCTGCTCGGTACAGTTCCTAGCATGGTGGCGCATGTCATGCTCGAGGATGGTCGTACCGCAGGCACAGGTGATGTGTGACAACTTCTCGTGCTTCCGTCGCAGCACCTTGGACCCGAATAGATGTCCACACTGCGAGCATGGGAAGTTTTCTTTCCCGCAGTGCGCAACATGAGAGGTAAACTGTCTACCCACAAACAGTACCTGACACGTCGGACAGGGGTGATGCAGCTTTTTCCTGTGCTCGTAGATGGACTTCGGGTGAGTCCATTCACCGCACAGCTCGCATTGCACCCGGGAGCCAGGGTCAGGGGCCATGGTGTCGGTGGCCTTGGGTCAGGCGATATCTCTGAAACAGCGGGTGTAAGATGAAACGGTCAGAGTAAGGTCAGACGAGGTGGCGTAATGATGTTGCAAGAAGGCTGTTGCGGAGGTTGCGTGACGACATGGCCGGTAGCATGTCAACAATGGTAACCGTGGAAACATATACAGGGGTCCCTTGTTGTTACACATTGAGACTCCCAATAACTCCTAACACTGGCCTTATGGCACATTGCAATGCCCTCCAATCCAGTGTCTGATCCGATCGCCCATGCCACTAAAGTCATCTGTCCCATCACATCGCAACGTGGAACTACATAACGACTCGAGTATATTGCAGCCTACAGATGCAACACATGGTTGCGTGTCCCAAGAAGCCGACATTAACGGGCTGCCAGAAGCCTTTTCTATCTTCCTCTACAGCTTGGTCAACTACAATACCGTGGTGGGGGAGAAGGGTTGAAATAAGAGAGACACTAGGGTCGGCCCGCCCCATGCACTAAGCTGCATGACTCCATTCACAAGATTCTGGCCAATCATATATAACTGTTTATTATGGACTTTAGGGACGAAAGAGGCGGCAGATCCAGTTTACTGCTTCAAGTAATGATAATCGAGGTCCAGGTACTCAAACAAATAGAACATTACCAATGCGGGACGTTTACAAATCTTCCAACATGACTAAACTTTGCCATCAGCTAGGATCTCCCCAATCGTCGTACTAAGCGAGTTTTCCGCAGCTACAACCATGATTTTATTCCTCGACAGATCTTTTCTACCTCAGGTAACACATTAGCGTCTCCTACTTTAACAAGAATATTGCCCTTACTCGGCCTATATATACCATATGAGAATCATAATTCCCAGCCATTCCAAAACATCGCCCCCATGCAGTCTGACTCAGGGCCAGAGAAGCTTTGCTATCGGTACTATAAGAGCTACTCTTAAATGCGGTACCCCACAGCCCTCATAGGTACATTCCTAGGTAAGTCTTACTATGAGTCTAGTTATTTCCACCTTAATAGAGGTTCAGATATGATTATTCACGATAGGCTTCTATATCGTGGTAGATATATACTAGACTTGGCAAGGAGGAAGAGGCTTCACTCCGCTAAGAGATACTTATTAACGAAGTAACTATAATTTCTTCCAGTAACAATACTTCTCTCAAGTAGCCACTCTTACTAAGGAGCTACTCATCCTTAGTAGTCACTATTCCTAAGTAGTCACTATTCTTAAGTAGTTACTATTCCTAGGTAATTATTATTCTTAAATAGTTATTATTCCTAAATAATTATTATCCCTAAGTAGTTATTATTCCTAAGTAGGTATTATTCTTAAGTAATTACTATTCCTAGGTAGTTACTATTCCTAAGTAATTACTATTCCTAAGTAGTTATTATTCCTAAGTAGTTACTATTCTTCAGTAATTACTATTCTTAAGTAGTCACTATTCCTAAGTAGTTACTCCTCGTAGTCATTCTCGCCAACGTGACTTAAATGCACTGATGTGTTAAATGATGATAGGCTCTGTATTAAATATCGAGATCATGCTTTCAAACCAAGACAGGTGTCGCGAAAGGTGAAATATTTGTAGCCACTAAGGATTTGGTGGTATGATATCTGTGTGTAGACGGATGGATTGAACTGGGTGGAAAAGTCTAGTCCCTGAACTCGACGCAGCCCGCTCGTTGCTTCTCAGCATAGTAGGACAGTCCCAAATGTGGCACTGAGTCTTGATTTTGTAACAACTGGTGATTGTGTCTCCGCCGTTCCTCTTTTCCGAGGCCCGGTCCCAAAAGCTCAACGCAAAGATGATGCCCAGGCACTTGGCGGTGGCTGTAGTCTCTGACTCATGATCTATATTTTATGCTAAGTCTGGGTCAGTAATCGTTGCATGGGCCTAGGTAGAGTCCCTTGATGTAGTGAAAGCTGACAGTATCCCGGTGTCCAAGAGTAGCAGCTGAAGTTCCAGATAAAGCTTCAGGCCTTGCATCTATACATTACCAGATGCGTTACAAACATTACGTACTTGAATATATACTCTAGTAACATCTTATAATAGCATGAAATAATCGAGAATATAGTAGATTGATATAGTCTTCCATATCCTGGGCCGGCGAACCATGTTGTTAAAAATACTTTAGTTACTATATTGCTCGGCTTTTTACTGCGTTAAGCTTTAAGTGCTTTGAAGATGTTTTACGTGAGCCTTTGCCTTGTCACAATCTTATTGATTAGAGCCCAGTCGGACTCGCCAAACTCTGATTTACTTATTACCTCCCCATTGCTTTTGCGGAACATTGTCATTCTCCTTTTATGTTTATGCTAGTCTCACTTTTGATCAATGTTGTTTGGAATCATGGTTCACATCGGGCTAACATCACCCAGGCCGCAGCATAAGAATACGCCGCAGTCTTTGCTTTCTGGTCCACTAGCTTCCTTGCGCCCATCATTTAGGCCATGAAAGTAAGAGAATAGAGTATATGCAGAGTATCGAGCTGTGGCCGGCTGACACTACCCGAATTGAGATTGTATATCACAAGTATCGTGGTCGCTTGTTCATGTCCTTACCCTGCAGTAACACACGGACACGTATGCGCAAAAGCCTCCTGGTATGAGTTGGTGCACTTTGACTGTCCGATATCAGATAAACCAGGCGCAGAGACTCCAACTTGCTAAAGGATAGCATAAAAGAACAGGTGAGCGACTATAATCAACTCACTAATACCGGTACCTGTGAAAAGCTGAGTATACTGAAAAAGAATACAAAGAGATTAGGTACAATAGAAAAATTCGACGACACGGTTACTGCTTGGTTCAGACTTTGAAGCGGAACTTGTTAAAAAGGCCAGGCAGCTGATGATCGCAAATATAGCAAAGGTTAAGGACGAAACGAAGAGTGATACTACCAGTGAGATTCACAGGATGCCCATAGAATGTATATACGCCACCTTCTTTCTGCTTCAGTGATCACGTACCTGAGATATACCCGAAGATACTGACTCCGCCCTGAGTAATAAGAACTACCGGTCACTCCACATTTCATCACAACTCGTTGTTCCTAAAGAGTCGTTTAGGAGCGGTCCAAGAGTAACGCAAAGGCGAAGGTGATGTACGGGGCGGCGAGGATGCAGGGGGCCGGGAGAGTTAAACGGTAGGAGTTGGCTATCTCAAGGGCCATCCTTTTTTCCTGGCTGTGAGAAGGATTTGGGGTGCTCGAGCCTTGAAAACTCCAAAATCTTTAGTTCTTTTTTTCCTTACTCATAAAAAGGCTCACACAGTTGAAGACGGGCTCAAGCATATAAAGCTGGGCTAAGTTTTGCATTCAACCTCCGTATTACCGACTGTGGGGGGAAAAGACACTATTAATTCTTTCCAATTTGTCTTTATTAGCAAGCCATCGTTGACGAGTAGTTTCTACGGACCATATATGGTCTTAAGGTCGAGTGAAATATTGCCAAACCGCGAAGCTGTATAGACGATGGTGCACTCGCTATGAGTATTAACCTCGACTCCTGAGGGCAGGTCAACAGAGACTTGAAAGTAAACACGCAGAGGTCACCAAGTATCTCGAATACACCTTTCTCGTGGATAAATTGAGGATCTTGAGAGTAAGCCAGAAAGACACATCGCCATCGGCGACAGTCGGCCCCTGCCTCGGTGATCAACACGGTCCAGCCCTGGAAATCAGCAGCCATCGAGGTGAGGCGCGGAAGAAGCTATACGAATGTATATTCAGGAACCAAGACCAGTGGTAATAAGCCATGTGGCTCGCTTCTTTCCGCTACGTGCACCAAGCCCTGCCAGCCTTTCAAAGAAATAGTTCAGACGAGATATCGTCCTCTCTACATTCAGAATCTTACGTAGATTTAGCCTCTCGCCAATGAAAATATCACTTCGATAGCATCCCAGTGGATGTGAAACAATTATCATGTTGTGCCTGCGCCTGCCGGACGGACCAGCAAAGGCATTGTGGTGGTGACAGATAGTATAATTGGCTCCTGTTGATGCTATAAATTATCCTATCAATTGATACCAAGTCTTCTCTCGGCCAAGCCTACCTCCAAAGCAATTGAAATCATCAAATATGTGACAACGATGTGAAACGGCTGCTCTTTGGCTTGCGAGAGCAGATAGTGGAGGAGAACTTTCTGCGTATATTTGTGCCTGTTTTGTCTCCTTTACTTGTCAGGGTCATCAAACCCGTCGGAACAAGTCGCGACGCACCAGAGATCATGAGCTTGTAGGAGGCAGTGTGCCCAAATGGGGGCTTTGGTTCCCAGGCTCGCTCCTACAGTTCAATAGTAGCTATCTAAATTTTAACCAAAATCCAGGATCCGATCAAGTTGAATTCATATAGATATCTCGTAACACTTTACTGCTGTTCTTAGCACTCACTATACTGCAGCTGTGTGGGAGACTATCGGAACGGGCAGTATTCGTGCATCGGCGAGGTAGAACGATTCTGAATTTGAGTATTCGTGACTCTTCTTATCCCTGGTGTTTCTGCAATGCCTCAGCATCTGCAAGCAATGTCTAAGTAGACGTTTGGCGACATCGGCACTGGACACGCTGCGGTTGAAGCCAAAGGCAACTTGTCTGCTGATGTCGCCAGCATCGGCAGCAAAACTTTCAATGCCAGCTTCAATGGCCACAATAATGCGGGCGCAACTGGCTTTCCGCTCGGGATGTTGGAAGTGGACCAATACTTACTTTTGGAAGCCTCATAGATAATTAATGACCTTAGGGGAGCAATAAATATCGAGAGTTCTTGTTATTTGAGTGGTCCTATGTAGGAAAGTAATCACATCTATAGGGCGTATTATTTGATAAGG
Organism: Fusarium staphyleae; assembly: GCA_017140175.1. Classification (NCBI taxonomy): domain Eukaryota; kingdom Fungi; phylum Ascomycota; class Sordariomycetes; order Hypocreales; family Nectriaceae; genus Fusarium; species Fusarium staphyleae. Next base: position 9,488 of record JADDON010000625.1, on the reverse strand, counting down.
AATCCGTAAACCACTCGATCGAGCCAATAGATTCAATCAGTGTTTTTAACGAAGACCTCATTATGTAAGCACATGCAATTGCCTGCGGTTATAGCGTCTCAACCGCCACGACGTGTGCCTGTCCATCAGTTCGTCGACAGCCCAAGGTGGCCAAACTGAAGAAACAATCCCTTTCCTGACGTCTCGATCAATGAACGAATGGACTTGTTACTTGGCGAGGTGTAAAAGAAAGCAGGGAGAGTGATAGAAGCCTACCAAAGCCCATGGCGAGTCTCATGTTAGTCAAGGGAGGATTGTCCCAATAACGAGATGGAGATAGCATTTCTACTGCGAGGGCCATCAAGAATTATACGCCAGCCATTATGTGAAGTTTTAGCACCAATTCCGGGCAAAAACTGACTTTCATCGCCGCGTTCTTCATCGTGCAGATTGCTGGCGTCTGAGTACTTTGAAGCTTTTAGGGGCTCGGCGAAGACGAATGGGGCATGGTCCGCCGGATAGTACAACTTGATGCCGACTTAGGCCAGTCGTTCAAGCGCATCTTTCACTGTTGATGACCCCGAGTACGTTGTCCTATGGTGTCGGCTGAGTCCCAGTCCCAGAATATCTCCATCAAGTCCACCTGCAAAATTGTTTAGTGGTTCTCTTTGTCGTCCCGTCTTCCCTTGTTTTGCATACGTTAGCGAGCATCACACGATAAAGAAAGAAGTTACAATAGTCGCCACGGAGTAGTCAGAGTTGGAGGTCATGATCCGCTTCATTGAAACTGACTGCAGAGCTGCTCGTGTCAGATAGACAACCTATCTTTCAGCGTGGGCACTACAACAAGTTAACCATCAAAGTACATCTGACCAATCCCACAGCGGAAGAGATCGGATTGCCGGCACACTTGAAGTCGAAATCTTGATCTTGTTCTGTTGCGTAACTGAGAATATTAGTTCGTTGCGGTCACTCGATTTGAGTCTCGGCACTTACATGCGCAGGGTCATGAGAGATTGAACGGCCTATCGCCCGCATTGTGTAGCCGCGCTCGCAGACGTCACTGACAACGCTTGGTTGGACTGAGGGGTTATCCAGCACCAAAAATCAGGTAAATCTGCTCTACAGCAGAAGTATAAGCTATGTTTAAATCCTACAATGCTTGTAACAGTAGCCAGACAGTGCTTCAAACACTTGCGAGTGTAACACAACGCCCTACGCCCAAGTAGTATTTGCCAGTACTTGACCGACGAGGCTGACGTCAAGGAGTCATTGCCAAGAGGGGAGTAGTACCAGAGGAAAAGTGACTCGTATAGGAAGAGTGCTTACTATAAGAAGAGTACTTACTGGAGGAAGAGTGACTATACTACAGGAAGAGTGACTATACTACAGGAAGAGTGACTACTACAGAAAGAGTAACTACTATAGGAAGAGTAATTACTAGTGGAAGAGTCACTAAAGAATAAAAAGAAGAGTAGCAACAAATGGCCATGAGGCATCTTTCTTCGACGGAAACAAGCCTTTTTATCTTACTCACAAGTGTGACGCCTTTGACAAGTACAATTTCACGACGAAGTCTGGCGAGTCTAGCGGCAGAACTTAGAAAAAACAGAATAAATGCTGTGATTATTGCTTTACTGATCATGCATATAATGGATATTATAAGACGCCGCAGAGTCGGTGCGAGAACTTTGGAGATGAGTTCGACAGTTGAAATAAGTTTGAATGGTTACAGGTGGTTGCGGACTTGAAGGTGCCACGATCTCGTAGGATTTTGAACCAAAACCAAAATTAGTCTCGTGTGTATGGTTTGGTTTCTTACCTAACGGCCTCATTAAAGCACAAAGACAATCCAACAAGCCACTGTAATTCCTTCGTATCCGTTCGTCTCTATGGGCACGCCGACAAACCACCTGCTAACCTGCCCTTCTACCAATATGAAATGTTCCAGTGCCAGTTCACAGTTTTCAAGAGAACAGACACAGGGCTCTATTATTACGGAGGGAAAAAAAAATTATGTATTTACACGATATAACAACTTTGAACTGGCACGTCTTTCTTAGTATTTCCCTCTCGTAGCTGAACCAGGAGGCGGGCTGTTCCAAAGCAATTGTGACACTCGCATGTCGGCACCAGTGGATTCAAATTTCTCCATATAATGACCAGATAGACGAGACCATGTGCGATTGTGACAATTGGAGTTGTTCTGAAGTTTACTTTAGTTTGCAAAAAGAAAGAAAGAAATTTTCGAGGTGAAGAGTAACTACTACGAGTAAGAGTAGCTACTAAGACGAAGAGTAAATGGATGGCCGGTCTGTCTGTACTCACGTTGACTACACTTGTATCCTATTTGTGGCATTTTAGCAATCTCATAGAGAGCAAAGCTACCGCTTCTCCCCATTGTTGGTATAATAGAAGCTGTAAATGCAGCGTTGAACAAGTGTCGATACTTCACAGACCATAAGTGGAGCGTAGGATGTTGCTGTCTTTGTTACTAATCTCTTCATCTTTGGTGTCGAAAACGTTGGAAGCCTGCAAGTCCAAGCGTACAGCAGAAATGTCTATATCAGCCAGTAATTCAGGAATTAAACTAGTAGTCGGTTATAGCTTGCGTGAATGTAGCTGTTTTCCGTAGGATCTTTGTGATGTGAGAGTATATCTAGGTCGATATGGTCAAATAAGTCTTTTACGAGCTTTTGCAAGGAATGTCAATGATTTCCCGAGATGATAGACTATCTGAGACGTTGGCTGGAGGTGGCCGAAAGTTTTCTCTGGTCTAAAAGCAGGTCGTCGTGGGACACGGCTGATATAGCTGCGCCCTGAAGAATTGTTCTTGAAACTCTTGATGAAGCTGGACAGCGGTCTGTACTGCAAGAACAAAAGTAGTCAGAGATAATAGTGAAACAGCAACAGCTATCGTACTTTTGATAGCGCAAGCATTTCATTTTATCTTGTGCCAGCGATATAATGACGGTAGCCCGGTCTCTTTTTTGAGACATTTTTCAAAGACATCTCACCAGGTGGTTTTGAAGTGCTAGGTACCACTTCTGTCAAAGACCTCAAATATGACAGGCCTAGAGACTTGGTTGATCTTAGGGTTTTGCGGGGGAAAATACGACCAGAATTGGTAGCACTCTATCCTCGAGGTTTTGGCATCATTATTGCCTACCTTATTTTGAGAAGTTTGCCTTGACTGTCGTGAGTTTTCCTGACGATGCCATAGCTTTCCAGGAAGCAGTGATTCATAACCGACGCGAGTGTCGACATTAGCCTACAGCACCGATAGCGTCATATGAACTGGTGTTTGACCAGACATCTTCTCAGAGATATATATTACTCACATGGATTCTATAGCGTCGGAAGCTCCAGCAAATATGGGCGTCTGGAGCGTTAAGCAGTACCAACATTACCCTGCCAATCGGTGTGGCTAGCGACCACATTATCGTCACAGATCACCTTCGTCGTTGTCAGTCTGTCTGACGTGACTTAATCAATGGTTCTCTGCCCTCGAATTGTCCACGATTGTGTCAGGGCCGTAACATGCACTCGTGGAACTCGGGGGTGAGATTAATTATAAACCCGATTAAGGTATTGAACACATGCCCAATGCCAGTTTAATATGCCATATCATGGCCTATCCTAGGTTTCAGCTCAAATCACTCACTGCTGATGAACATTAGCACAAAGCTCCTCAAGATACTTCAGACTCAGCTACAATCCAAATGCCCGAAGCAGCAGGCACAGCACAAAAGATTCTTGGGTCTCCTTAGTTTATCTCCACTGCCAGCCGTTGTGTAGATGTGAGCATCTGTGTCGTTGGCCCTGATCCTGCGACTTGATCTGGTGGCCTTGATACACAGTCTGGCTGGCTGCGAGAGTCAAACTATTGTACTCTTGAACTCTGTGAAACTCAAGGGCTACTAAACCAATGATTCTGCGCCGGAGTGCTGGGGGACTCGGACTTCTGTTATCGCCAGAGCTTTGACTGGTCTGCATTTGCTGACCTTGCCCGACAAAGCACACACTTGTGGACTCCATCGACAATCTGGGACTCCCCAAACCCAACCATCCCACGACTTTAGGACGTCCAGCAAGATCATGTACTCGCTACAAAACACTCCAAGACGGCAGTATCACTGGCGAGTAGGTAGTGTTCCTTCCACTCGCCAAGTCTCATCAGCGACAAGTTCGTATAATGAAGTCAGCTCGGCCACGATCAACGTCCTAGCTCCGGATTATTCGTTCAGGGACTCGTACTTATTATGAGGACTGCTAATCTAGTTTTCATATCCATTCCGCCTCGAGATAATCAATCCAACCATTTCCAATAAGTTGTCTAATCGAATGCCGTTTCACCCTGGTCCTCTTGCATCTTGTTCAGCCTTCAACCTATTCGTTGCATAACGCTTTCCAGCCGTTCATACTAGTCATAAATTGATCATTAAACATACCCCTCTACCAAGTGATATTAGTATTCCGAGCAGGATGGTTCGTTTATGGATACTTGCCAAAATCCAACGGGATTAACGGACCATGGCTCAAGATACGAGGAGCTAGGCCGGTCGCTCGTTACATAGACCTCAGTGGAAGTGTTTGGTGACTAGTATTACTACAGGCCATCTGCCGCATACTTACCATCCAGCTGATAACAGCTTCATTACTGTTCACCAAAGTAACAAGGAATTCATCTTTCTAAACAATTTGACTAGCGGCCTACGAGACTCTAAGGTGCCGCAAAGGTATGCCAGTTTGAGAAAGTGATCTAGTGCGAGCAAAGATTCTTTGTGTTTGGCGAGAGTCTGGTTAGCATAAACGAGAAATAAGGTGCTATCTGGGGCACACATAAGTACAAGGGAGCAGCATGAAGTGGCGACGTAAATAGAAGAGTAGTTCAAAATCACAAGAGCATGCCAGGTATCCAATAGCGTAGCCCAAAGGCGAAGGTGAAGTTCGGGCTGGAGTCATCTAAAACCACCAAGTAAAAGGCTTCTTTGGTCTGTACCGTGGTGGGAGGGGTGATGAGACCGAGACTTGACACATATCAACAGCGATGTATCGAGTTCTATCCAGATTCGAGTTGTGCTACGTAATGGGTCAAAGAGACGCCTGAGATAGACTTGAAAGCAGACAACCATGATTAGCGAAATAGCTTCCCAAGAGGAGAAGATGTGGAGACTTGCCAGGGACTCAGGAGTCTTCTGGAAAGTGGCTATACCTGTGCTGTAGCGGCCATCGATGCCGATGGTCAAAGATTCCACAACAGGCCCAACGATATCCTCCGGATCTATTAAGAATGATTGTATGCAGCCTTCCTTCCAGCCCAGTAGTACACCCGAGACTCGACTCGAAGCGTTTTTCGTCCTTTTTCTGGCTTTGATGGACATGTCTTTTCGATTGCTGTCGTTCTTTGCGAGCTAAGGAGCAAGTGGTACGCAAAAATAGTCATTACTCATATAAAGACTTACAGAACAGGTGCCAGCGTATAAAACATCCATTCCATAATAAGATAAATATAGACTATGTTAAATAGAGTGGCTGGATAAGTACCTATGCTAGTATAACTGTCAAAATAGACGCGAAAATAGGATGTTTGCTTTAGAATGAATGTCACTATGCGTTATGGGAAAATGCAAGGAGATGGTGAGAGGGTGAAAAGACGGGCGCCCGAGGCATGGCTGAGTTTGCAGCTGGAGCAGTCTGTGCAGTCAGCGGCTGCTCACCCCGACAACGATTAATATGAGACAACATAACAGTTCAATCAAACTAAGTGATGAAATGAGGTGGCCACGGTACGTAACAGCTAACGGCCGTGGCCTGCAACGCGCCTCATCCAGGTCTTGGTAGCACAAGATCCACCCAAAAAGCAAGGACATCCCTACCAATAGACGAGCTTCAAGGACACAATATACCTACCCTGCTTCACTCAGCGTGACTACTTCGTCTCCGTTGCGAAGCTGCTTTCTTGGAACACTGAACGGTGGACAGCAGGTGGAACCAAAACAGCGGCAACCACACAGGCAGGATAAAAACCACGACTGCAAAGATAAACACTAGAAACAGAAGATTTAGCCCGTAAGAGAATTATTGGAAGTGATCGTTGCTACCGACTCTCTCTATAGCTAGCGCCACTTACATTGGCCGATAGACCGATCGTGATATAAACAAAAACAGTCAGTATCTAGCTAAAGTTACGATCGAAGAAAGCCGTGTAGCGTACAGACCCGGACACGAAGCCGTATATAACATTTCGAAGCGAGAACCCAGCCACCCCCAGGCGATAGAGAGTATTAAGCCGTGAAAGGCGCAGTTCTCCGTATCAACAACAACGATTCGCCTCATTCTGCATAGTGCTATCCAGATGTACGTTGAGATCTGCGACAAATGCGGCCCAATCACTCCAGTGTAAGTTAACCGGGAGGAAACCCTCGCCGCTGGCGACTCACAGGTCACTCTTGTGTCGCATGAGCCAAGCGTAGGATACGAGCAAACTATATATGCTTCTATAGGTATTGCGCTGTTGTATAGTTCTTGTTCTTAGAGCTTATAATCGAGGAGATACTTAGGTATGGGCTTTATGGAGACTGATGTATCGTGCTACACTAGATATTCGTTCGGGGTCTCGGCGGGGTAGATGGTTCGCAGTAGGAGGTTTTGTTGATGGAGCGGTCGGGCGGGACGTGAGACGCTGGCGAGCCATGTAAAAGAACGGGTCCTATCTAGTCGAGGAGTGTGAAGATCCGTCTCGAGGTATGCGTAGGTGTTTCTTCTTACATCCAAGAATAGGGTGGTTCGTCGAACATCTTACACAAGAGAATTCCTTTTGGAGAACGGCGGTGTCAGTCGGCGACTCTGGAGGCATTACTTGAGAAATTTCCTTAAGAACCTTGAGCTCACTTACTGTGTGGTTCAACGGGTAGGGAAAGTAGATGCAGAGGTTGACCTTGTTGATGAAGGTTCTATGATTCTGCTCAGGGGCGGGGACGTCACTCATCTTCCACGGTGTTAGTGCGGAGTGCTGGGTTGCTCTGCTATTAGCTGAATTGCGTGGCCAGTAAGGCTACTCGATCTGAAGGCTGCTATCTCTGGGCTACAACACTATGTTAACCCAGCTGGGAAAATATGTCAGAAAAGGGCCTAATGTTTGTCGATCCTCAGAAAGCTCTGACGGGAGTAACCACCTCCCACTATATAACAACAGCGTGGTAGTGCCCCGCACCGTGCTCCCTGTGCCTGTGTAGAGTCATCAAGTTCTCATGAAAGTATGCACTGCGAGCCCTACCTTTGATATACAACATCAGACAGAGGTCAGGTGCTCAAGGTGGTATACTCGCTGATCTAACAGTAAAATTTCTTTCCGTAGGTAGCTTGACTCCCCAGTGAGCGTGCTGATCTTATCAGCTTACACTACCTCGAATGCTTCTGGGGCGGAGAGGCAACCAGCAGTTGCGCGACGTCAAACAGTTCATAGGACTCTGAGCCGGCGGCAGTTAGGTTGTCTTCCGAGCCTGATCTGGGATGATTGCTCACGATGCGTCGGGAGAATATGTTAGCAGCAGCATCAGCTTCAGTCGCGGTTTCAGGATGTAGCCAATAGTTTTGGCGGTTCTGCGGTCCCCCCTCCTCATTTTTCTTTTTCGGCCCGATCTCTTGCTCGCTATCGACGCTGGGATGAGATCTTTTGACTGAACCTAGCAATCTCTTTCTATGCTTGAACGTCTATTTGCGTCCTCAAACTACCTTATCCGTTCACCGCTCGAGGCCTCGTGAATGTCAGCGCTCGATCTCGGGACGCCTGCTCCAGCATGACCAGCAAGAAAGGTCCCGTCTTTCGCGTTACTGGTCTACTAGCCCAGCAGCCTGACGAGGATCTGAACGTCAAGTTGAGAGCTGCTATCAATGGCAACCTATTGGAAGACGAAACATGACGACTAGATTTCACTACAGCTATTGTACCGTCCTGCTATAATGCGGTGGAAAGGGTTGCGCTGGTGGAGTTTCACGACGGAGTTCCTGATTTCTTGTCCGACCTAGTGGCGAACCTTCTAGTTAGGAGGTTGACAGGTCGAGATGGACGATGATAACATTAACTTTGACCAACACTTTTTCGGGCTCACATAACTGTGCACATCAAAGCCCGGTACGCCGCCCACCGCAGAGTGCGTACCATTTCTTTGAGATTGTAGCATGCTCCTACTATTCTCCGAAGATTTCCTCCTTGATGCTCACACACTATGCCCACGTATAATCGCAACATCTGGTCTTGACCGATACACGTATGGCTCCTAGAAGGGCAAGAGAAACCTTGGACGGATGTGGCTACACAACTTCCTTTCTAAGGCTCTGGTGGTATTATCCTTGCCCACGTATGTCGTCCACTGTGAGTTTTATGCATAACGCTGAGCAATAGCAAAATGCCTCGTCAATCGGTCCAGACAAACGAAGACAATCACCCCACGATAGCAGCCCTGCACAAGGCCACGTATGGGATACTGCCGTTTGGAATCCCGCACAAAGGGCTGGTGGTAGATAACATGCAGAGAATACTTGCTGGGGGGGAGAACTATCTGGGAAGCGAGCTACTTGCGCAGATCAGAAACAAATCTGACTTGCTGGCATCTCAGCTAGCTGACTCTAATGATCTCATCGGAGATGGGAAAATCGTAAGCTTCTACCAGACTGCGCAGACTAGGCAACCCGAGTTTATATGGTTGGCTGAAACATATGACCTTGTATGATAAGACTGACCATCATAGAACAACGGAACCAAACGCTGGGAAAGAACTGGTGGCTTCGCCACGGTGCTGGAGATTGAATTAGCTCTTCTTCAGTTGCCTGGCTCTACGGAAGAAAAGATTCCGCTTGATTCTGACCACTCGACGATGCTTAAATTTGACAATAATAACAACCGAAGATATATCAGTGCGCGGGATATGCTCGAATAATTTGACAAGGACGCTCCCAACGTGATTGCGGCTCGTTTCTGTAAGTAGCTCGGGATATTTCTATCTGTATTATGCAAAGGGAGAGCGTCGTAGCTTGATCATAATCGTGCTTCACTGAAGCTAGCGCTTATTCCAAGACCAGCAAGAAACAGACCGAGATTTCAGAGACATTGCCAGTTCATAGGTCAAGAAGATATAATTATGAAAATCCTCAAACATAACAAAACAGCCGGCAATAACCACCACAGATCAGCTCTCACTGGTCTAGGTGGCGTGAAGTAAGTATTACTGCATGTCGCCGTGTGAAACGCTCTGCTTATATCCCGTCTCAGGAAATCGCACATTGCTATTGAACATGCACACAGAGTCAGGGAGTCCGCAACATAAGCTTAGGTCTTTTTTGGATGCATGGGAGAAACACTGCGCGATTTCAGCAGGAGTACAGAGACATTGCGGACAAAGCCGAGAAACACGAACGCGAGGACCAAAATGCCAATGTCCTCAGAATTGTGTACAACTGGCTATGTGATGAGAAAAGCGGTCAATGTGTTGGAAGGTGGCTGCCTC
>JADDON010000624.1:0-22762 GCA_017140175.1 Fusarium staphyleae | reverse complement strand
GGGATCAAAGTAGCCTAATAGAATCATCAAAAGAAGAAAACAGTAGAGGCTCAGTACCCAAGCCTAGCAACCCAGTAACTCAGATCAATAAGGTTAGATATTGCATCGCATGCAGCTTCATTTCTGCGTTAAAGAAGTCTGTTCAAAATGAACACATCTCCTATTGACCAGCTGAACAATATAAGAACAGCCCCTAAGCTGCTATAGATGCCTATGTAAGTGGGAAAGTAGTTTCTATCATCGTTTTATCTGCCTGTCCATATAAGGTATACGATAAGCTGTGTTGTTGCGATACTCTGTTTGAATAGTGCAATTATTACAATAAGTACATAAACATCACGGACTAAATTCCACATATTTGGGATTGTATCGCTTTCTTTGATGTCTAACGAAGCCCAGCAAATAGACTATTGATATGGTCGATACACAGTGATAATGATCATCCAACAGCACCAAATTCAAGTCATGAATTACTACATCATGTGAGTTCTGCAACAAGATAAAATCGTTGCTTGGTGCGATAGAGCTGCCTGATACTAGACCGTTCCTCTGAAATCAGAGACTACCCCATTATGATATCGTATCACAGGTCAATCAAATACTTGAGGCTTCTGAACGGCAGCTCATGACATGATCAAATTTGTCTAATTCGCTTGCGCCTGAGTGGCCCGTTGCCATAACGATTCTGGGCCAAGAGAAACTAAGAAACGTGAGACTTGGTGATTTAATTATTGTCAAGTCTTCCAAGATCCTGCTCATCTTTAAGGCTTTGGCGTTATGAAACACCGTTAAAATAAGCATATGCTTTGAAACAGTCCAGTACTGAGACGAGCCTACAGACCTGAGCTAAACAGGGGCGATAACCCTTCTCATATTGCGGTAATATTGATCTGCATTTTCAAAGTAGCAGCCGCATTTCTGCTGTTTTGATTCCATCTATCAACATTCATTATTGCGTGGTCATATGGTTCTCCACTGAATTTTCCACCAACCGCCAATAGTTGCGAAACCAAATGCACCAATGGGTTGCGGGAGGCCGACTTAGTTTTCAAGACGTCAGTTTACCCTGAAAATCCACTTCGTTTCAAAGTAAGGCGAGCGCCACTTTATTCAACTCAGCTCTCCCTTCTCCCTCGTTAACGATCCTGGAACTGCGTCCACCGCTGCCCGAAGCGGCAACCGAAACAACCTCTCCGGGCTCCGAAACCTTGAATAGGTAGGTAACCCCTATGTAGAGAGTTGTTGCAATCCGCTGTGAAGTCTTCATCATGGGCTCTGCCATTATATAAGAACCGGACTAGATCGCCCTTTTGTCGTAATAAACTATCTCATTAACTTAAACCAAGATTTAAGCTTATCTCCTTCTCATCCCGGCTGGCCCATTTTTCTTAACATTCTATCCACTACGGCCTCTTCCGCCTTGTCTTTGCCTTCTCAATCTTACTGAACCAATTTTACTCCATCTTCAACATGAAGCTGTCTACTTTCCTCACCACCTTGCTGGCCACCGTGGTCGTTGGATCTCCCCTCTCGACTCGCGATGCCGTGGTCAAGCGCCAGGCCAAGGAGGCCTGCAGTGTTGGGTACTGCACCCAGAACGGAGGAACCACGGGCGGAGCTGCTGGTGAGACCGTCACTGTCAACACCGTTGAGGCGCTCATCGCTGCCGCCAAGCGGGAGGGACCCTTGACAATCATCGTGTCGGGCAAGTTGACAGGCAGTGATCGCGTGCGTCCTACGTCGGATAAGACTATCATTGGTGCCGCCGGAAGCTGTAGGTTTTCTACCTCTTAAGGCTTATAGGAGTATCAATATACTAACCTTATGTAGCTATTACTGGTGTCGGCATCTACGTTCGCCGCCAGAAGAACGTCATCCTTCGCAACTTGAAGATCGGCCAAGTTGACGCCAGTAACGGCGATGCTATCGGTATCGATGAGTCTACTAACGTCTGGGTCGACCACTGCGACCTGTCAGGTGATCTGAGCGGTGGCAAGGATGACCTCGATGGTCTTCTCGACATCTCCCATGGTGCTGACTGGGTTACCGTCTCCAACACCTACTTCCACGACCACGTAAGTTAACACGAGCCTGAGATAGCAACTACGAAAGCATGAAGTCTAACCCTCAACTCTCAGTGGAAGGGTTCGCTGATTGGCCACTCCGACAACAACGCATCTGAGGATAAAGGCAAGCTTCACATTACCTACGCGAACAACTACTGGAAGAATGTGAGCAGCCGCCAGCCTCTGATCCGCTTTGCCACGGTCCACCTTGTCAACAACTACTGGGACGGTATTCTCCTTTCCGGTGTCAACACTCGCATGGGCGCTCAGGTTCTCGTGCAGAGCTCCGCCTTTGCCAACTCAGCTGAGCGTGCCATCTTCTTTGCCGACTCCAAGGAAACCGGCTATGCTGTTGTCGATGACGTCGCCCTCGGTGGCTCCGTGAACTCGGCACCTAAGGGAACCTTGACCCCTGCCTCGTTACCCTACAAGGTCACGCTCTTGGGTTCCGCCAACGTCGCTCGCACTATTCCAGGTACCGCTGGTCAGAAGCTTTAAACGTTTCACTTGAAGCCTGGCCTTAGAATGCCCATCGGGCTGGCCCGACATCATTCTGGGCTTCATGGGTATTTCCAGCTACTTTTCGTGTAAATAGTGCTCTCATGCTCGAGTAATGGAACCAGCTCCATGTTCCTACTCGGGATGACATCTCATATAGTAACTCATCTAAGATAACAGATGATGATCACATTCTTACAGTCCCATTCAAACCTTTGACTGTAATTAGACGTGATTGTTTTGCTTAGGTTTAAATTCTCGGTGATAGGAGATGTCGGTCCTGGAAACCTTGACCAAACAAGTAGGCTAATTTTATATGATAAACTGGGGATTTACTCAACGGTATTGCTAATGTGTTTTTGACTAAATCACGGTAGGTGATACTAACGATGTAGACCCTTACACGGCCGTTCGGGCTATATGTATATGTATACTTCTACGGAGCCCAGAAGTAATTGTTATATTGATACAGTCAAGACAAAACGCGTACGTGATAAGTCATTTAAGAAAGCTGCCAGCGCTATGAAGGTTTCTCATCCATTCCAAGGGTATTAACACTGGGAACACCTCTGTATATAGACATTTTCTTAATGGCGCAGAGCCGACATCAATTATGCTTAACGATGATCGTGTACCGGGTAGTATCCTCGATGTTCATAACTTAGTTAATAAAGGAATTGTAGGGTCTTGAATTTAGCTGGTAACAATAGGCCTGTTTCCCCGAGCTAGTTATCATTCTATAATGATTTGCGTGAACTGAAAATGCATCCTGCCTACCAAGGGACGAAGTAAATTCCATTTCTTGATTTGCCTTGTATTGCTGATTTCCATGAAATATATTTGCAGGAGCATGCGGCCCCTACTGTGACCTATCACCACGGCGACATTTATCAATAAAGCATAGATCATTTAAGGTCTTGCGTCTTGGATCTCTAAAATATTTGGTCAGCTTTTTCTTCGCGTCCGGATAAGCCTTTTCCCCCTCTACTGTTGAGGTTTAACAGGTTTCTCAAGCTAAAACCGTCTTACTAGTAATGCTTTCTACTTGAGCGACTAGTTAAAGTCTCGCTCTCCCATCTTCAGATAGTAGTTAACAGACGTTGTATTTTGATTAGTGTTGGGCCGATATTTTACTTGACCATGTGGCTGAGGTATCGTCATCCACCCATTTCATATGCCTTTAGATCCAGTCAAGATGTTGGAACAGAATTGAGGTGTACAAATCCGGGCCTTTGTGCCTGGCGTGGTAACCGGTTCATGATCGCCAGAGTTACATACATACAAGACTAGGATGTGCGGTGTTGTGCCCTCAATCTGGCCTACCCCGAGATAGCAGCTCCAATCGTGTTGACGAATGATCCAAACCCCGCACGATGGCCCAGATGGCTAGACCTGATGTAACCTAAGTTTGTCGCGATGGATAAATTGTATTTGTCCACCAATATGAGTGGCACCAAACGAACTGTTGGCGGTATCTTCGGCTTCTTTCCCGTCGTCAATAGGTCATTGTCACGCCTCCGACCTAAGTTTAGTACTTAAATAGCCCGGAAAGGCCATTTATTCAGCTTCACTTTTGAAGCGTAGCCGCGATCTGACCTTCTTCGCGAACCCCTAGAATGAAACTCCTAAGTTCACTTCTTATAGCACTTGCTGCCATCACCTGCCATGCCCGCAATGCTGGGCCTTACGGCGGCCGACCCTTCGACGTGCTGCAAAATCCCCATGAGAGGGACTTGCTCCAGGATATCGTGAAGTGGGATGAGCATTCACTTTTCATCAATGGAGAACGCGCGACAATCTTTTCCGCTGAGATACACCCTTTCCGTCTTCCGGTACCAACTCTTTACCTGGACTTATTCCAAAAAGTGAAGGCAATGGGGTTCAACATGGTCTCATTTTATGTCGACTGGGCCCTCTTGGAGGGAAAGCCAGGCGAGTTTCGAGCAGAGGGCGTCTTCGATTTGGAACCATTTATCGCTGCCGCAAAGGAAGCCGGACTATTCTTACTAGCTCGGCCTGGACCATATATCAACGCCGAAGCCTCCGGAGGCGGATTTCCTGGTTGGCTGCAGAGAGTCAAAGGAACACTTAGAACCAATGCCTCAGATTACCTGAGTGCCACCGACAAGTAGGTAAGGCTTTGAGCAAAGGCCAGACAGACACTAACATTATTTGCCAGCTATATGGAGCACATCTGTTCCATAATTGCCGATGCCCAAATCACTAATGGTGGACCAGTAATTCTCTTTCAACCGGAGAACGAATACAGTGCCGGCGACGGCGTCCCATTCCCTAGCCATTCTTACCTGAAATATGTCAATGATCAAGCTAGGAAAGCTGGTATTGTTGTACCTTTGATCAATAACGATGCATGGCAAGGCGGAACTGGTGCCCCCGGATCTGGCCCCGGGGCTGTGGACATATATGTAAGGCTTAACATCGATAACTGTAATAATATCTCTAACTTTAGTAGGGCCATGACGGATATCCTGTTGGGTTTAATTGTGTAAGTCGCGAATAGAGCAATTCTGAATATTTCCATCATACTAACGCAACAGGCCAATCCTTATGACTGGCCGAAGGATGGCCTACCGACAACCTGGCACGCGGAGCATATGAAAACCAGCCCTAATACACCATATTCTATCTTAGAGGTACGTTGAAGATTCTCTCATATAGCCGGGTTCTAACACCAAGTAGTTTCAAGGAGGTGCATTCGATCCCCCCGGAGGTTGGGGCTTTGACCGTTGCTCCATTCTCACCAACCACGAGTTTGCACGGGTATTCTATAAGAATAATCTGGCAGCAGGTGTGACTATCTTCAACATCTACATGGTAAGTTCAACTCTTCACCAAGAAAGACTGGGTAGAGCTAACAGTCTAGACCTTTGGTGGCACCAACTGGGGGAATCTCGGTCATTGCGATGGCTACACATCTTATGACTACGGCGCTGTAAGTTTCAAAGCACGAGTAACATCTGCGTGCATTCTGACTCCACTAGGCAATCAAAGAAGACCGGACAATTGTCCGAGAAAAGTATTCCGAGATCAAGCTTCAGGGCCAGTTCTTGCGAGTTTCTCCAGCATATGCTAGCTCAACGCCAGGCAATCTATCCACCTCGAGATACAGCACTAACGAGGACATCGCTGTAACTCCTCTAAATAGCAAAGAAGACAGCGCATTTTATGTTGTTCGGCATGCAGACTATAGGAGCACTTCCTCCTCCTCCTACAAACTTAAGCTCCCGACCTCGGATGGAACGACTGTGGTTCCTCAGCTCGGTGGCTCACTGTCACTGCATGGAAGAGACTCCAAAATTCACGTGGTCGAGTATGCAGTCGGAAAATACACGCTGGTGTACTCCACGGCTGAGGTCTTCACGTGGAAGAAATTCGGTGATAAGACTGTTGTTGTGCTTTATGGAGGCCCTGGAGAGCTCCACGAAGTCGCCGTCAGAACCAAGACCAAGCTTAAACTTGTCGAGGGTAGCGGAGTCAAATTCCAGGAAAAGAAGAACACACGTGTTTTCCAGTGGACGACCGACTCAAAAAGGCGGGTGGTTCAAACGGACTCACTTTTCATTTATTTACTGGGTATGTCTCTGTCTTTGGAGTTTGTGACCTAGTTAGCTGACATCGGAAGATCGAAATTCGGCCTACAACTATTGGGTGCCCGATCTTCCAAAGAAAGGCGACAATGCTGCATACGGGACCTCAATCATGAATCCGGAGTCAGTGATTATAAATGGTCCATACTTGGTTCGATCAGTTGTTGTCCACGGCTCGAAACTTGTTGTTCGCGCAGACTTTAATGCTTCCACACCATTGGAGGTCATTGGAGCCCCGAAAGGCGTTACCCGACTAGTACTCAATGACAAAGAGTACCGATACCGGAGATCACGACTTGGGAATTGGATCTCCGAGCCCAACAAAGCTTTGCCTACCGTAAAAACCCCCAGTCTTACATCCCTAGACTGGCACTACATTGATTCGCTTCCTGAGATTAAGAAGCAGTATAACGATGCTCGATGGCCCGCAGCTGACCAGACCACCACAAACAACACGCGGATTCCATTGCAGAACTCAGTATCACTCTATGGCTCTGATTATGGATTTCACGCGGGGGCACTCATCTACCGCGGACATTTCACAGCCAGTGGGTCCGAAGATCAACTGAAACTATGGACTCAAGGAGGTCGCGCATTTGCTAGCTCAGTCTGGCTCAACGACGAATTCCTCGGCTCCTTCAAGGGATTTGACGCTACTGGGAACCACAACTCCACGTACGAGCTTCCTAAACTCCAGAAAGGCAAGCGTTACGTGATCACTGTCATTGTTGATAACACCGGGCTAAATGGTAACTGGACTCCGGGCTACGACGAACAAAAAAGCCCCCGTGGCATCATTGACTGGGCTATTGTCTCAAAGTCTTCCTCGAAAACACTTGTATCCAAATGGAAACTCACAGGAAATCTGGGAGGCGAAGACTACGCCGACAAATTCCGCGGGCCACTCAATGAAGGAGGCTTTCACTTTGAACGTCAAGGATACCACCTACCGTCACCACCGCTTGACCAATTTGTACGACGATCGCCCTTCACAGGTATTGATCATGCAGGAGTGGCATTTTATACCGCAAAGCTAAGACTCAACTATCCCGCCGAAGAGTTTGATATCCCTCTATCATTCAACTTCGTGAATAGCACCACAAGCACTGGAGCCTATCGAGCCCTTCTATTTGTCAACGGTTTTCAGTATGGTCGCTATGTCAGCAACATTGGTCCACAGACCAAATTTCCAGTTCCTGAAGGTGTGCTGAATTACCGCGGAGATAACTGGATAGGAGTTTCGCTGTGGGCCCTCGAAGATAAGGGTGCGAAGCTGCCTGGCCTTGCGCTGGAGGCAGGATCTCCTGTATGGACCGGCCGAGGCTCTGTTGAGGTAGTGAAAGGCCCAAAATACAGTCGACGGTCTGAAGCGTATTAGTGAAGATTACTAGCACTACTCCTACCACAGTTAAGAGGGCGAACAGTTTCACTCCCGTTGCCAACTCATGGAACTTTTGAAAACGCTTGCTACTGCAAGGGAGCTTAACAAGGCCAGGACAATTTCGACGGGCCACACGATCAGTGCTTCAGCTGTACGCAGAATGAATCGACGAGAGCTCCAGAACGTCTGCCACGGCTGAAGACACACGCGAATCTGCCCGTCCGTGGTGGTAAGTTCCCATCAATGCATAGCGACTAACCCAAGACGCTCACTCAGGCAAGACCATGGACGTCGAGGGAAGCTGTTTGTTGGTAGTTGGAGGTGACTGGTCTTCTTGATTTGCAAAATGATCGTATTTGTATTGATTGGGCTATCTAAGTCCTTAGGAAATGGAAAGTAAAGGGTTTTGGCCATTGAACAAGCAAACACCGCCATTAAGCAGCTGCCGGTATTTCTCAATTATGTCCAACAATCTTCTTCGGCTCGTATAACTCTTCCAAATATGTTTCTTCTTCAGTGGTCAAAGTCTTCCCTTTGACTGTAATAGCTTGCTCGATTCGTTCGACGCTGCTGAAGCCAATGACCGGACTGGTCACACGTTCGTTTATCCAGGCCAAGGCTACATGAGCAATGGGCCACTCGTGTTTTCTGGACAATTCAACTACTCTTTCAACAATCTTCCGATCCAGCTCAGACAGGTCGCCCTGACTTGCCTTCTCTCCCTTGCTCCGATCGGTGGTGCCAAACTCAGCTAGGGGACGTGCAAGATGACCTCTGCAGAGTGGTGCCCAAGGAATGAGACCAACACCAGTATCGTTGCAGAAACGATTCATTTCACGCTCTTCCTCACGGTAAAGTAAGTTGTAGTGGTTTTGCATGCTGACGAACTGAGTCCAGCCATTCTTTTCTGCCACAAATTGCATCCGCGCGAACTGGGTCGCCCACATACTACTTGCGCCAATGTAGCGGACCTTACCAGACTGGACAAGATCATGAAGGGCCTTCATCGTCTCCTCGATGGGAGTATTCTCGTCAAATCGATGGATCTGGAGCAGATCGATGTAATCCGTATCCAGTCGCTTCAGAGAGGCATTGACCTGGTTGAAAATGGCAGCTCGAGATAGCCCGAACTGGTTCTGGTAATCCTTCGAGGCCTCAAACTCGGACCTATAAACAAAGTGTCGTGCCTCTATGTAGTGTTAGTCTTTTTCATATAGAAGGCAATGGCTCGTGAGGCTACCTGGCTCTTCTCCAACAGCCCAGCGGCACTTGGTTAATATAAGCACCTTGGAACGTGGAATATCATATTTTTTCAGCGCCTTTCCGACAATTTCTTCTGAGACGCCGTTGCTGTAAACGTTGGCCGTGTCCCATGTATTGAGACCACGATCGTAGG
Source organism: Fusarium staphyleae (assembly GCA_017140175.1). NCBI lineage: Eukaryota > Fungi > Ascomycota > Sordariomycetes > Hypocreales > Nectriaceae > Fusarium > Fusarium staphyleae. Next base: position 13,813 of record JADDON010000624.1, on the reverse strand, counting down.
CAGCTTTAAGAAGCTCTAGTGCCTACGAAAGCCAAGGTCAGTAGACTGACAAGGATTTTAGAGTTACCAACGACTTGCCTCTTCCTCATCAATAACCCAAGGGAGTGTTCTCTTGTCCCCAAAACTCATACAGCCGAAAATCGGAACTGAGACGCGAAGTCCTGATTTTCCTAGCTGACGATATTCGCATCTGGACGCTTCAAGGGACTTCTTGAGCCCAGACGGAAGATCTTTGGAAGACATGTTGGCTTGGGAAAACGAATTTCTTATGTGGTTCTTCCGACAGAGGTTGGCACTGACTCCAAGATGTTATTGTCGATAAATGGAAAAAGAAAGAGAAACAGTCAGTGATATTATATTATGATCGCATGGCGTGCTCAATCACGCTTACTACCCCGCGTCAAAGATAGAGATGCACGGTAAGCAAGCCCTGAATGGTGGGAAATCTGGTCCGTCTGACACCTTGTTATCATGAGTACGTCAACTATCTCTCAAAAGCCTCAAGCCATAGGTAGATACTGTCAAATAACCTCTAGAATACCAAGCTCGAGATCTGGCAATGAAGCTTGGTAAACCTCAACTTCAAACTTCACCTTTGTTCTGAGCCACTTCTCTTTCATTGATTGTCCCCTTTCCAGCACTTGCGCCTTGAACTGATGCCATTTGTGATCCTTCTCAGTCTTCGAGATTGCTTGTACAACAACAGAGCTCAAATCGGGGAACTGAGAACTTAGGATGACCAACTCAACCAGGTCGTCCCAGATAGGAGAATCTAGGCCCCTATACAGCCTAATAACCAGCTGCCTCGTATGGCGCGGTAAAACGTCTGCCACAGACGCAGCCACAAGAGAGTTAAGAGGCGAGTCATAACTAGCACGAAAAGCGGTCTCGTCTAGTTTGAGAGTTTGCAACCTTTGCAACTTTTCGAAGTCTGGAGTGCTGATCAGATTACCCCGATCGGGCCATTTGCAATGTGCAAAAGCACCCAAGCAGATATCCAGTGATTTCAAGTTGATGGTCGAACAATGCGTGTGGATTGCCCTGAGCATATCTGGCACTGAGAGGTGTTTTGCTACTCGCTCCCGGTAATCATAATGCTGAGAAGCGTACTTCAAGTGCACGAGATTTGGGGCCATTTCAACAAGTTGTCCAAGGAACTCTTCGCCCCAGTCCTGGGTCTCCAAGGCACACTCGCGTAGCTCCATGAATTGAAGTTGGTCGAGAGTAGGGTGCATACGACCAAACTGTTCTTGGCCAAAGGCTGAGTCCTGGAGATTTGATACTCCCCTAATAATCAATTGTCGCAAATTTGGTGTTCCGTGGAGAATTAAGGCTGTATCAATGCTGGGACGTGTAAATGGCACGTCTCCTATACTTGTTCTTCCCAGCTCAAGGTGACGAATGGTCGATGTCTTCCCAATTCTGCGGAAGTGTTTGGATAAAAGAGGATATTGGTTTCGTTGAGTGAATCCCTTTTTTGGACTATATAGTTTCAATGTTCGTAGGTTAGGTGATAGGGCGATGATGAGTTCAATGCAAACATCCTCCAGTATCAGATCTTGTCCCTCGAACCTGACGAACCTCGAAGGGTCTTCTCCGTCGCGGCGGAGTTGCAGTTCATCTGTTAACAGTTGAAGGAAGTTCGTTTTCGTAGCGCTGTCGTCACAGGTTCTTCTTGTGGGTTCGTGGAATCTCTGAATGTAGTTGGCGAGGTCACGCCGCCAATACAAGGTGCAAACCAGCTTGCCCAGGTTGATGTAATCATATGTCAAGGTGTGATATGCAAGAGGCTGTGCTATCTGGCGAAAGACTCGTGAGGTCGCACTGATATTGAGAAGTGCTTTCTGGCTGTCGTTGCTTATGGTGTCAGTCGAGGCTGATTCCCACAGGGCGTGGACAATGGCCTCTTGGAGTTCGAAGGCGAGGGCTCCCAGACTCCCCAGGTGATCGCGTTGTTGGCTCTCGGACATATCGTAAGTTGTAGGAAAGATAGAACTGTAAATCAGACTGGTAGAGGGAAAGATATTATTAAAGTTAGAATTGAGCAACTGTTATGGGCTCGAGCTTCACCTCGAGCATTAAAGCGAGGTCATGTGACTTAGGGGTATAGTCCGGGCGCAATAGGCCTAGGGAAGGAAAATGTCTTCCTCCTTAAATTAATTAATAAAACTCAAATAACGCCTTAAGTAGCAGCCTCTAGTTAAGGGCTAGTTTATTATAGCAATAGTAACTTAATAGTTTTTATGCTCCTACTAAATTAGGGCTAGAGGTATAGTCTTAAGACAGGGCTAGTATATATATCTTATCAGTAGATAAGAATACATATAAACACATATAAAACACACCTTATACTTAAGACAAGTTAGTTAGGTAAAAGTCTCATAGTTATCTCTCTCTCTTAGTTAGGTAATTAACTTTATATTTAATCAGCTAGTTAATAATTCTCTAAGAAGTTTCATATGTATCTCTACTAGTTCATTAAAAGTTCAGCTGCTGATATTAAGATAAATTTTACGTCTGGATCCTCTTCTTTGAGCTCTGTAAGTTGATTATAAATGTTCATATCTGGGGTGTCGTTGGCTTTAACTTTGAAGGTCTTTGGATTAATAGTGGCAAGAGCAAATTTGATGTGGGTGTAACTATAATCTAATAGGAATCTTTTCAGGCCAGCAGGCCTCGTATGAATGGTCCGGTGTCCATTCCTCAAAGTAATCCACAATACGGTGAATGCCGTAACCTTATCACAGGTCGGACGGTTGATAGTCTTTATGCCACAGAAGTCCTTGGTTGTCTACTACATGTTAGTAAGTTAGTAGTTTGAGAAGTCGACAAACTAGCGGCTTGTTAGCGTCTCCCAAGCTTCGTAGATAATTTCGAATGACGCTTGATAAACTTCGCAATTCATTTCTTGCATAAGACCATATTGTCTCCTTGCTGACGGAGTAGGGCTTTGACACAACTTCGAAAATGGCTATGCGTGAGAGCGTATCTAAGAGACTCCTGCCGCAGAAGCCAACGACTGAGACGGTCCTCTTGACTCGAACAAATACGTTGATGGAGGATAGTTAGACTCTTTTCTGCTCTTCTGGTTAGAGAGTCCCTTAGAGAGGACTGGTTGAGGCACCCTATACTTCTCGGGAGGCTTGATGTGAAAGAGAGCTGTCGGTTATATCGAATATGGCATCAATGACCTCTTTCTCGATGTAAACACAGCGGCCCATTTTTGGACAAATCACAGCTATGGACTATATAGGGCGATAGTTTTTCTGGTTATGCTTTAAGTCGTGTGATTCTCGAAGTGGTAGGGGATCGTATCTTATAATGCTTTTATTATCAAAGACAACTTTAATTATCTACCACAGTTTCTCAACCATCTGCTTCAAGATCATTATCCCCCTCTTCTTCAGACTCATTCAATAGATCTATTGCCAACTTCAAATCATACCCTCGCCCCTCATCATCACCAGGCCATCCTGCCCTCTTCAGCGCATCGACCATACTGTTGTGCTCCTCGTCACATCCCCAAGGTCGATCCATTGTTAGAGCTGAGATTTCGTCTGGGCCAAATCCAATCCATCGCATTTCCAGGAACCGCTGCTTGCAGAGGGCGAAAAAGTCGGCGGGACGGTACACATTTGAGAGTAATCGCCAATCTTGTTCCTCTTGCCCCTCGTACTTTTCCAGAACCTTATTAAGTTCCTGTGCAGGCTCGTCATGCTGTCCTTGGATATCAGACCAGTAGATATAGCCCTCGTTAGTATCGACCACTACATAGTATCCGCCGTTACCATAGCTCGTGGCGATGAGAACACTTTCGGGCGTTACCACCGGATTTATAGGATGCTTCCTCTCTCCATTGCGGATTGCTTTTGTAAAAGCCTCGCACCGATAGTCAGCAATATAGGTGTTTTGCATGATGTGGGGGGTGAAGGACGTGTATTCTGGGTCCGTGTTGTATTCAGGGTAAGGCAGATGACGAATAAGTTTGGCGGCCGCCTCGTTTTTGTTGAGCTTTTCTATAATATCATCGGTGATAGCTGGCCAACCCCCAGGAGGTGCTTGTTGAATAGAGAGGTTCCAGAAGCGACGGCTACAAAACTCGTAGTAGTCTGTAATGAGGCAAATGAATTCATCATGATCGAAAGCCATAGTGGACTGATTTGAGACGAATGACTCGGGCGTATGGGAAAGTTGTGTAACTTTTGAAGTGGAAGAAGTGAGCGGAAACCGGGCGGCCGGCTGAGTAGTGGAGTCGACTAAGGTACATGACTGGGTACCCCCCATGTAATGCCAATTATGTAAGATTTCCCCACAAAATAAAATCAGGCAACACATTAGCTCGTCGGACGAGTGACCTCAAACTCTTCATAATTGCCCATCTTCTTAACTTCAGCCAAGAGAATGATGGGGTCTTCTACACCTCATCACCGACACCAATCATCACTAGAGGGATTCATTGACTTTTCTACAGGCGCAAGCCCTTCGTTCAACCCACATGAACTTGATAAGGCTGCTGGTGTTCTCTGTCGCGTTATCGAGCATTTCGAGCCCTTGTCAACTGAAAAGCCGTATAACCAACCTAGGCTGGTCCGTCTAACGTACGAACATGCTCGATCAGATCAATCTAAATCCAACTTCTTGCATGCATTTCTCGGGGCAGTGAATATTACGATAGATGAAGTTATCGATCTCGATGATGAAACGGTGGAAGAGGAGATCCGTATGGCCTTGAACGCTTTTGCAGATTTCCTAGTCGACAACTTCTTCCTTCCACGTAAGTCGTCTTTTTTGCTAGCATTCGACTTCATCACTCATCAGACTCTAGTCAAGGCTGCTGGCAGCAAGACGCCCCAACCCTCGCCCGCAGCTAGCTCCCGAATCACGAGCACGCGTCCCGTTGTCGGGTCCGTGGAACGAGTGGCGTCGCTTAGACGGGACTGCCTAGTTCGTGACCGACATCGTTGCGTAATATCTCGCGATTTCGATATGAAAGAAGCTGAGCGCCGTATTGAAGAGAGCGGATATGACTACGCTTCAGACGATCAAGGACAATTACTCAAAGAACAGGAACCCGGATCATTTGCGGAACTGGAAGTCGCGCATATACTTCCTCACTCATTGATGACTACGACAGGAAACCCTGAGCTGGTAGGTAAATATCGAATTCTGCACCCCAAGCTAATATGTGTCCTAGAATAAATCCAAAGAAACGGCATTGGCAATACTTGATATGTTTGATCACCATATCGTGCACCTTATCGAAGGCCCAGATATTGATCGTTCTCGGAACGCTCTCACTCTGAAAATTGATTTACATCGGCAATTTGGCAACTTCAAAGTTTTCTTCGAGCCTACGAACCAGCCTAATAGCTACCGGATCGATTCAACCTTCCGTCAGCCATTCAGGAACCCCATTTTCCCAGTCAATCGTACTTTCTTTCTCACACCTGAGCGAACCATCGATCCCCCTTCTGCTCGGCTCCTTGCTGTTCACAATGCTATTTGCCAGATTCTACATCTAAGTGCCGCCGGAAACTACATTGATAGCATTCTACGCGACTTAGACGATGGAGCTGTACAATCTGACGGCTCTACAAATCTAGCCAGTGTGCTTCGGCTGAGGCTAGATTGTTGGTGGGAAAGCGCAGTGATTGAATAATTCACCTTATATAGCTCTGAATCTAATGCCTTTTTACTATTTAATAGTGGATAATAAATAGTAGAAAGAATGAAATTTCTATTTATAAAAGGTTAAAGGACTTAATATAAAGGCTCTTATAAGCAGTCGGTTATTAACTTATAATTAATAACCTCTAGAGCTAGAGTTGCTTTTTAGAGTTTTTATCTTGCTTTCTTTTTATTTCAAGCTATATAGTGCTTATATATCTAGGGTCTATATTAGAGACACTAGATATACTAGCTAGTTATAACTACTATTATAATAAGTATCGTGGCCGAGCAACTCTAATGGACACAAGAGTCACGTGTATGTGACCAACCTTGTCAGGCATAAAGGTCACGCGGTCGTCGGGGCCGTACTTCTTTGTGTTGTCGATTGAAGGCTCTGTCGGGACTGAGATAACAGTTCTAAGGATGAATACGTCATCAGGAATGAATGGACGGGTTCATCCCTCCTCTTTCAAGTGCTCCTTTAATGGTCCAAGACCCGGCGACGCCATCATCGAAGTCCAATCACTCGCGACGTTCCTTTTCTCGGCGAACACGATGCACACCAAACTGGACTTGTGTCGGAGATGCTTACCATCCCTCCGCAAGATAACTACGTTGGCCTTAGCTTGGGCCCTATGTATCTTGTTATTAATACCACAGGTAGTTGGCTTAACTGGAAGAGGTTGTCTGGGGACAGAGAATCCTTCAAAGCCGAAAACATAATTGTCAACAGCAGTGAGTGGATCACATTGCAAAATAGCGATAGCCATCTGCCCATTGGTATTGACCTGACGCTCTGCCCCTTGGCTCCGCAGGTCCAAGACCTAAACATTACAGCCACACGGCCGCAGGCTGCTGCCGAGGTAACGAACCCTGACTGGCGAAGGGGGATTGACTTATCAGTTGTACATTTGACTAGAGAGATAGCAACCTTAATAACATAGTAGACTATAAAGACTGGATGCTAGGTCTCAGGCGCACCAGAGTCTGTAGACATGCCCCAGAGCAGTAGCATCGCAGCGAGGGTATACAGTATCGCAGCAATAAAGAACGGCAGGCTTACAGCAATGCCTCCAATATCCAACCCCACTGAAAACGACAGCCCAAGAAGTGGCGAGGCACCAATGGTTGAGATGCCTTCAAACACCGCTATTGCAGTGAATAGAAGTGAAAGATGGTCTGGATGAACCATGGTCGTCATGAGAGATCGCAAGGCGGAGGAAAAGCCATTGCCAAGAGTGTAACCGAAGAAGGCTATGAACAAGTCAGTTAATTCACTTTTGAAGTAGTTGATAGAGCTGAGTTCGTCGGAACTTATTTATTTGTGTGCTTACCAATTATAAACACTGGGACAGAACTGGCGAGACCCATGCAAAATGCTCCAGCAGCTAGGAACAGAACCGACACTTGAGTCAGCGTAAGGTTTGTGGCCGAAGAGGATTTCATTCTGTTCAGAAGCCATATGTTGACCTGTGGCAGAACCACAGCGAAGAGCAAAATCTGGCCTGCAGCTTGAACCGAGAGCAAGAGCGCCGTCTATAAACTGAATATCAGTTAAGGACAGGAGAGAAAGGAGTTGACATATAACAGTTGTCTGGCCTTGGGAAACATATACCTTGCTTAGCGGCCATCCAAATCTCACAGACATGTATTGCAAAATTAGTTCCAGCATTGGCCGAGCCATTTTTGCGACCACTAAGGCCAAGAGGCCGATCCAGATACCTTTCTGCAACCCTAAAGTGCTGACCCCGCGTTGGATATTCTGAAGCAGATGCGATGCCGAAAATCGGAAATCTCGTGATACTTGGCTTTGATCATGAGCTACTTGACTTTCTTCTGCCTCTTCCCCATCTATGTTGTCGTTTGGTGTGTTGTGAGGTGATCTTGTATTGGGGATAAAGCCAAGCACCACAAAGGCAAGAGCTTCAAGTGGAACAGCCACAAGAAATGCAAAATGAGTTCCTAAAACCTTCATCAGGACTGCTCCTAGGGGTGGCGCGACGAGCTCCGTGATAAGAAGGACGACCTGTACCCAGAAGAAGGCCCGGGTTCTATGAACTAGTGATCAGCGTATGCTTAAATAGAAGAGAGGGATTCGACATACCGTGAGGCCTCTGGAACAGCAGCAGCAATGATAGCCATGATCATAGGGCTGATAACAGTAGAACCACCTCCCAGCACCAAGAAAGCCGGGGCCGCATAGACAGCACGGACAGGAAATACTTTGTGAAAATACAGAACGGCAAACGCCCAAAGGTCTCTGAGTACGAAACCCAGCAGACTCAGCCCTGTTACCAACCGACGGCCTTTGCAATCAGCTAGAATGCCATACGGTATCGCGAGGATTAAACCCGGGATACCCTCGATCATACCGAGAATTCCTCTCATCTTAGCAAGAGCGCTCTGGATCTCACGGACCTTACAGAGATGCTCGGGGACAGACCCATCGCGGCCAATAACGGTCGGATCATTAGCGGCGTAGTAGTCGCGGCAGAGGCCAAGCTCAAGCATCCGCAGCTTAGGGACCTCGCTCATGAAGTTTGGGACATCAACGAGCAAGATAAAGAGTCCGCAGACATACAAGGCAGACCAACGAGCAAAGTGTCTCTGCGATTCTAACCGCCAACAATTAACTCCATCCTTGCTATTTCCTGTGTCATCAGACGAAATGCCAGTGGCGTCAGGCCGTAGAAGCGGCGTTGATTCCGTGACATCGGGCTCGACGTTTTCCATGGCGGCGTGAGTTTGTACCAGCTCTGTAGGTCTCCCTCAACGAATTAGATGCTCGATTTGAATGGGAGTACGATAGTGGTTGTTTCTGTGAGGGAGTTCAATTCTCACTACTAGCAACGTTGGGTGAGCAAAAAGCAGTTACATGCAGAGATTGCGGTGGGAATGTCATTACGAAGTTGAGCATATGACGTAATGTGTCGTATCTAACTGCAATGCAATGCAATGCAATGGACAGTAAAATGAGTCAGGTAAAGCGCAGGTAAGATTGTCTCTTCCCTCTATTCCATGGCAGAGGGAGAGGTTGGTTTATTTGTTGGTTGGCGGTTGGTGATCCTTTGTTGGTTGCTCACTCACTCACCCTACAGGACGGAACAGGGGGGTTGGAACTTTTGGCAGGTGCGTATTTACGCTTCCTTGCTTGCTTATCAGGATCAGCAGTGGCCGACGGCCCGCAATGGTAGCTGGCTAAGTTAGACAGGGGTATAGTACAGGGTACGCCTGAAAACGCACAGTGTACGAATCGTCACTGGCTGTGCTGCATAAATATACGGACACCCCGCATACCCAATCTCACTCTTTATCTTTACTTGCGAGCTCGGATCATCGGCTGTGTAGGAAGTCACTGATAACTACTCCGTAAGCCCGACTATGTCAAGCACTGGCCCTTGTCTCAATGACGACTCGCTGGGTCCGGCTGTTCGAGGCTGTCGGGGCCACTTCGACTTCACCGTCGCCTTCGAGGATGTAGTCTTTGTCCTTGTACCAGCCACTTTATTTCTTTGCCTTGGGCTTTCCCGTACTCTGAGGCTTTGCCGTCGTTATCGTCCAATCGTCGGTGGCTTGGCATTCCAATGGACCAAGCTGGTACGTGGCTGTCTTAATCTTCTCCGTCAACGCACCATCATCTCATCATGACTTAGCTTTTCTCAACATGCTTGGCTATCTTCCAGCTAATTCTTCTAATTCTTACGAGAAACTCGCCTCAGCTCTTTTCAAATCGATCTCTGGCTGCTGTCTCGCTCGCTTTCATTGCAGTTACACTTCTTGTCCCTCTATCATGGCTTGAGCATTCGAGATCACCACGGCCGTCCACAGTCATTGCCGCATACCTGTCTATTACATTGCTTTTCGATGTTGCTCGGACGCGGACAGCATGGCTTCTGTCACCGCTGGGGCTAGACCACAGGTATGCGCCAATGTTGACAGCGATTACCGCTCTAAAAGCCGTCATGGTCTGTTTCGAATCACGACAAAAGACGAAATGGCTGGACTGGGATATGAAGCACCACAGTCCCGAAGAAACCAGTGGGATCTATAATCTCGGTGTCTTCTTCTGGTTGCACACATTGTTCATGCAAGGCTATCGGGTTGTCCTAACACTGAACGGCCTCTATCCGCTTGACAAAACTCTAACGGCTGAGAGTATTGACGAGCGGCTTGTTGATGGTCTTCACAACCACCCATATAAAGGCCAGAAATATGGTTTGGCGCGACTACTACTACGCAAGTTCGCGCTCCAGTTGCTGCCGCCGACTATTCCTCGTGTAGCCCTCCTCGCCGCCAGCATGTGTCAGCCATTGCTTATCCAAGCCCTTTTGCACTACCTTCAGAGCGAAATTGAGTTTCAGAGCCACGGTTATGGGCTCATTGGTGCAACAGCTCTGGTGTACGGGGCCATTGCGTTTTCAACTGCGTTGTACTGGTATTTCCAGGAGCGCTTCGTCATCATGGTACGCGGTAGTCTGGTCCTTGCCGTATACAAGAAGACTACAGAACTTAGAATGCCTGCTGATGGAGATTGCGGCGCTCTTACATTGATGAGCACTGACGTAGAGCGCATCACAAGAGGAATTCTCGACCTCCATGAGTACTGGGCCAACATGATTCAGATAAGTTTATCTTGTTGGCTGCTCCAGCGAGAGCTTGGTTCCGCATTTGCTGCTTCTCTTGTTGTGGTGGCTCTCTCTGCTCTGACTGCGTTTGGGATAGGGAAACTCCTTGGACCACGCCAGAGATCATGGATGGAGGCTATTGAAACACGGGTTGGTGTTACTGCGGCTGCTATCTCTCAAATGAAGTTGATTAAGATGTCCGGCATGACCCAGCCTGTTGAATATTCCATTCAAGGACTACGGTTGAAAGAGATCGAAGTAGGTGGACGATGGCGAATGCTCCTTGCTGCAGCGGCCACGATCTCTCAAGTTCCCATGACTATTTCCCCTGTTGTTACATTTGCGGTAGCAACAAAGACTCTCGACACTACCTCCATATTCGGTTCTATATCCTACATTACACTCCTCGCATCACCTTTGATGATCCTTTTCCAGAAGATACCGCAGTTCCTTGGGGCATTAACTTGCCTTCAACGAGTCCAGGCATTCCTAGAACGTGACCCCAGGTTGGAGTATCGCCATCTCGATCAAGTCACGTTCCCAAATTCATCTATGTCATCTTCTTCTGTTACTAGTACCGGCGACATGAATATTGAACTGAAGACTCTAGCCCAGAAGGAATCGTCTCACATTCTAATTGAGAACGGTAGTTTTGGCTGGCAAGAGAATACGGCTGTACTTAAGCAAGTCAATATCAGGATTCCATCATCACATCTCACGGCGGTGGTTGGTCCTGTTGCCAGCGGAAAATCCACCCTATGTAAAGCCATTCTCGGTGAGGTGCCCTTTGCGACTGGCTCTACGGTTATCTTTCAGTCAAGCAAGATTGGCTATTGTGATCAACCGCCGTTCCTGACCAATTCCTCTATCCGAAGCAACATCATTGGAAATGGCGAGGTTGATGATAGGAGATATACCTCCGTGCTCAATGCGACTATGCTCGACCACGACCTCACTAACCTTCCATATGGTGACAAGACGGTGATCGGAAGTGGCGGCATTGCTCTGAGCGGCGGACAACGGCAACGAGTGGCCATTGCGAGGGCATTATACCTCGTCGGCACTGACCTTCTAATCTTCGATGACGTCCTTAGCGGCCTAGATGCTAAAACAACGGACCATGTCTTCAGAAACGTCTTTGGGCGAGACGGCATGCTTCGTCGTCGTGGTGCTACTGTCATTCTTTGTACAAATAATCTTCAGCATCTTCAAGCTGCAGACCACGCCATCAGGATCGGAAATACTGGAGATGTATACGAAGAGAAGCCCATGACTCTCAACAACACCCTCTCAGATTCTGATCCAGGCTCGGAGCCCGAGTCGACTGAAACACTCCCAAACACGGCGACGTCAGCACCCAACCAATCATCGCCGGCAATAGGAGGCATGACTGCCGAAGAATCAGAGGCACGAAAGCTGGGTGATACTAGTGTCTTTGGTTACTACCTCCGCACAATTGGCATCTATCCGCTTCTCGTCTTCGTTTTCGCATGTGTATGCAACGGCTTTCTTAACAACTTCCCCCGCATATGGCTCACGTTCTGGGCGGATGATTCTGCTGGAACTCACCCTCAAGCCTATTACATCGGCATTTATGGGATGCTTCAAGTTCTCGCTCTGCTGACTTTCATGGTTGCCGCCGTAGTGGTTCTGGGACCTTTTATTCGCCTAAGTGGCTCGGTACTACACAAGAGGGCACTGGAAACCGTTATTAACGCGCCACTGCGGCTCTTTACAACATCAGATACCGGAACCGTCACAAACTACTTCTCTCAAGATATTACCATAATCGACAATGAGCTCCCTATGGCTGTGGTTAACGTGGTGCTGGATATTTTTGGTGTTATAGGAATGGCGATCATCATCGCGTCATCATCCCCATGGCTAGGACTTACGTATCCTGTCATGATACTTATTCTATGGTTTATCCAGCGATTCTACCTCCGAACATCTCGACAGTTGCGACTTCTGGATCTCGAAGCCAAGAGTCCTTTATACACCCATTTTCTAGACACGTCTAAGGGCATTGCTACTATTCGTGCCTTCGGGTGGACAGGAGAAAACATCAGGCACAACCATCTACTCCTGAACGAGTCCCAAAGGCCAATGTATCTGCTAGCAATTGTCCAACGATGGCTGTATCTCACTCTCAACATAGTAGTAGCGGTTACTGCAACGGCTCTCGTGGGCCTAATAACTCAGCTTCGCGTCAGCTCGAGTGTTTCTGGTGCGTCACTCGTGACACTGATGACACTGAGTCAGTCCTTGAGTGACATCGTGCGGTTTTACGCAGCCCTGGAGACTTCTATCGGTGCTGTAGCTCGACTCCGGAACTTTGCCAATCAAACAGGGACCGAGTACATTTCGCATGACGATATACAACCCGATCAGCAGTGGCCTTCAAAAGGAAGTATTGAGATTCAAGGACTATGGGCTTCGTATGGGTAAGCCTCTTGTCCGTACTCGTTGAAAGACATCGGGGCTCTAACACATCATATGGATATAGAGAGTCTCGTGAGGAATACGCCTTGCGGGGAATCGATATTTCGATTCAAGCAGGTGAGAAGGTGGCATTGTGCGGACGAACAGGAAGGTTTGTCTCCAACTCAAGGACATTTCATATGTTCGCCTTTCAACCCTTTTTAGTTAACCAAGGAACTTGACAGCGGGAAATCGTCCCTTATTCTTCTCCTCCTTGGACTTCTTGACCCTGTGGAAAAGGATGGGTATGGGTACACTTTATCCATTGACGGCGTGCCCCTTTCCTCCATAAATCGACAGACACTCCGGGAGCGATTGATAACAGTACCACAAGACCCGGTATTCTTGCCCACAGGTAGTACAGTCAAGGAAAACCTTGATCCATTGGGACTAGCTACCACAGAACAGTGTCGTGAAGTCCTAGAAGCAATGAATATTTGGGACGTGGTAGAGGCCCAGGGTGGGCTGGACAGTGTTCTGTCCGAATCTTCGCTCAGCCATGGTCAGAGGCAGGTTTTCAGTCTTGCGCGCGCAGTGGTTAAGCGAAAAACGACTGCCTGTGCCGTGCTCCTCCTCGATGAGTTCACCAGTTCGGTTGACGCTGACACTGAACGGGACATGCTGGCTATAATAGACAAGGAGTTTGCAGGCTGTACTATTGTCATGGTTGCGCATCGTCTCCACCTTGTATCTGACTTTTGCGACAGGGTATTTGTCTTGGATGGCGGAAGGATTGTTGAGGCTGGTGACCCCTGGGTATTGGGTAGAGTGGATGAAACGTGGTTTGCAAGTCTATTAGCAGTACGGAGTCCCTAAATAAGCATAGAATCTTGCGGTGCAAAAGTCAAACCCTATCTCGTTAATCTTTAGTAAGGACTTAATTTTTAGGGTTGCAGTTTAAGTAAGCATTATTTATTACTAAAAGATTATAAGCAGTAGAGACTATATTATATTTTAGCAATATTAAACTATATAAATAAAAGGACTATATTATAAAATGTTTATAAAGGTAGGAGTATATAATAAAGTATATAAGA
>JADDON010000623.1:0-10751 GCA_017140175.1 Fusarium staphyleae | reverse complement strand
CCGCCCCCTTGGGCTTCGCGCTGCTTCCCGCCCCGGGCCCCTTATTCATGAGCTCAGCGAGCCCGAGGTCCTTCCACGCAGGCTCCTTTGACCGCTGGGTGGCGCGCTGGATGCCAAAAGCGGCGTGCTGGTCGGGCACCACGTCGTCCTCGTCCTCCGGGTTGATGGGCTGATGCGCGGGGGGCACGTAGATCTCGTCCTCGGGGAGCTTGTCCTTGCAGAAGTCCTCGAAGAGATCAGCGTCGCGGGGACGGTGCATGTGGATGAATGTGAAGGAGGAGTCTTTGTTCTGGGGGTGGGTTAGTTGTGGTTGTAGCATGGAAGGGTAGCGATGGGATGTACCATGGTTGCGACTTGAGATTGGGTCAGTGTAGGGAGCTGGGTGTGGTTGTCAACGACCTTTCTAGGCTGTGTTATCGCAACGCTGTCTTGGTGTTGTAGATGTTGATACGAGCTTCGATTTGGTGTTGGTGTTTTGGGGTCCGCGAGCCGGTAGAAGAGGGGGTGGGGCCGTAGCTACTGCGTGACCCTTGCCGAGGAATACATTTACACCAGTTTATTCAACATCGTACTGATTCTTATCCTGCTGCTTAGGTGAATTAGTCTGAAATCAAGGAGCATGGTATCGCGCATAAACTAGCAAGTCAAACTCTCTCCATTTACCTTTAGTTGGAGCGCTGGTTTCGTCAAAAGAGATCGTGGAAGCTACTCTTTGCGTTGATAAGTCACTGGGGGTATTATTATCCGTAACATGGATGTAGTGGCCGACTTTAATACAGAAAACATGACTGTAGATATTACCGCCTTATCGGATATCCATTTGCCTAGGTTACTTGCTTGTCAAGATCTATGAAAACGTAGCCTCAAAACTCAGAGACTGCGCGAGGAACCGGCATCTCCAAAGCCTGGGTTTCCACCGACAGGACTGAACCCCTTCAACGCCCATCCAGACCCGGACCCTCTGTCGTCGCAAAACAAGAGGACCTCTAACCTTGTAGACCTCTGCGATAGCTTGCGGAGGCTAATGATGGGATCATCAGAAACAGGGTTGTAAGGAGCGAGGCGTTCTTTAACAACGGACGAAACATCTCGGAGCGCTTGGAGTGATTGCTCTCTATGATGGCACCGAACGGCAGGGGATCCTTGTTAGGAGGAGAACCACTCCAAGCTCAATCGGCTGGTAAATATCTCGCGTGTGGATATACCGGGAAAGTCGTGTGCGTGACTCGACATCCGATTCGAGAAAGTCATCGTACTCTGCCATGTAACATTATAGGTCAGCATTATATTCGCTAACGTTATATGTAGAACAGCTGACTTACCTGACCGGAGGAAATACGGATCGCAATCCACGAAAAGGTCGCGGATTTGAATCAATTCCGTTACTTCAACGGTGGAGTAGTTGGAAAAGAATTTGCTTCCCAGACCATCCTTGTGATTGATCTTCGACCAGAGGGTGAGGTCGCCGCAGTCGGTGCGATCTCGCACCTTCTCAGCTGCTTCCATGAAGGCAAGAAACACTTCGAGACGATAAAGAATGCGCTGGATGCGATAAATGGTGCGAGAAAAAGGCACCGAGGGTTCGAAGAACTCGAGAATAAGAACCTTCTGGGCGATATACTCGATACTTTTATGAACTTGCCACATGGACTGAACTTGTCGAAACGTCAAAAGCCCCCTTTCCACAACTCGGTCTGTTGGAAAGACGCGATCGACTGCGTCGAGACTGACTGCGCCGTTGGTTTCCCCAAGCTTCAAGTTGAAGCACACGACAGCCTCCTGGAAGACTTCCTCATCCATGGATTGGAACAGAACTGAAGAGCAGATGAGGGTCTTGTGCTGTTCGAAAGCATCGTGAAGTGCAGAGCATGACATAATTGCCGACCTGAGACTCTCTCTGTCCTGTAGAAAGCTGAGTGTATGCGTGAGAACTTCGATCGGGACCCTTTCCAAGGCGCTGAGTCTCTTGCCGTCGCTCGCCATCGTGAGGTTGTTGATGGAAGTTCGTGGGATCGCGGTGAAGAAAGAGAAAATAGAGGAGAAAAGACTTGAGAGAGAAGGGATTTCATGATGCTTCTGCCTAGGCAACATTGAAGCCGTCAGTGCACTGGCAACGATATCGTTTGACGGCTGTCGTCAGCTGTTAGCCAGTTTTGATCACAACAATAAGTCTTATGCTTAACTGAACGCTAGAAATACGTGAATAGGTAACCTCGGTAATTTATCTCAGACCTAAGTATATCTTTGGCAGCTGAATCTTGAACTACAGCCGCCGTCCTTCTACGAGTGGCCACATCGAAAGGGGCATTCAGCTGCCCCATGCCAAGTTAACGTGCCTAACAGTGGTCGTGTCTGGTAAGTATAGTTTATAGTATACTTAAGCATCCAAAGCATCTTGGAGGGTAAAGGGGCGGCTGGTATTCCATGATGGCTCGGTGAAATACAACTCCCAGGTGCCATTCTGGGGCTTGACCAAGGTACGCTGAGAGGTTCCGCCGCACAGGCTCTTGAGCCCGAACTGACCAATACTGATCATCTGGTTCGTGTGAATCTTGAGACCGTCTTTGGGCAGTGTTTGTATAGCAAGACTTGCCTTGCAAGACTCGTGTTCCCATTCCGTGACGGCCCAGTCAGTCTTGGTCCACCATCCATTGTTCGAAGCGCCAAGTTTGCGAATCTCAGGGTAGAGTTTGTAGCAATCCGTCATATTGAAGATGGTTTGCTTTAAGTAAAAAGTTAGGAAAAGATCCCAGGATGTGGTAGTTGGATGCCTACCATGCCACATTCCATGTGGTAGTTGCTCGAGTCGTACAGAAGCTGTCCGTCAGGCGGCACACGAGGCAGGACTCTCGAGGCAGCCAATGATAGGAGGGAAACAAGTGTAGAGAAAAGAATCATCATGTTAAGATCAAAAGCTGCTTGCTTGGTATATGTTGCTCGGATGAGACACGTAAATTCACAATGGTAGAGCGCTGGATGTGCTTAATCAAGGGACAACAAATCCTCAGTAAACAAGAAGATACTTATACGCGAAATGGGAAGAGAAACCCCCGACTGATATTCAGAGCATCATTTACTAAAGGACTCTGCAGTATGATTTGATGTCACACACCCATCAAATACGTGAACGTGTGCCCGGTACGATATGCCCACTGATTAAGCCAAGAGTAGATAGTCAAATCAGGCGCCACTTGACGCTGTGAAACGAAGAAAAGAGAGTCAATTGAGTTGATTGAGCGACTTTTAGGGGCTAATCAAGCCTTTGTGACTTCAAGCAATTCTCAAGTACTAAGGTCAGGTAGTTTTCGGGGGGTCCCCAGAGCCTCAGGCTCGTAGCGTCAGCCAAGTTCTTTTCGATATTAGACTAGAAAAAAATCCTTCAGCAGTTTGACTTTCATTGACATGAAGCGGTAGGACATTGACGCTGGACGTAGGTTGTAGGCGTGTGCGTGATTGCAATGCTACATGTTATGGAACGTAGTCCACAGGATCCCGCCATGGCTTGATATTTAAGAAGAGTGTCAAAGGGGAAAATATAAGGATATATCTCTGTACAGTCAGTAAATACTCCAAGGTTTGACGTGAAGCCAAACATCATTTGTTAAGGTAGGTAGTTTCATCAAAGGCAGGCAGACGTTGAGGCATTCCTATGTCGGATTAACAAAAGTCCGCTCCAAGCACCTGGCAAGCGCATCGTCGCTTGCTGGGATCAATGGATGTCATAGCGGGGCAACTACCTACCTAACGTTAACCCAGAGCTCCGACCTTCTCCCGCGTTGCCTAGAGAGGAGCTCAACCCCTCCAACTTCGACTCTACCACCAATCGCTGGTATTCGGTCGAGGCTTTCTCATCTTTTTCCTCGTTATTCTCTGCCACTATCTTTCTCTACCGCATCGTATATATGCGCAGCCGTTATTAGAAACACCACAGCCGTCGCATATGATCTAAGCCCCCAAGTACTCTCTCACGCCATCGTGAAGCTCGCCCGGCATGGCTTCCAATACTCCAATCCATGCCACGCCGCAGGCGGTGATGGGCCACGTTCAGAAGCTCAGCGACAACGACCCCGATTTCCGATTCATGTCCCTGAACGATCTTTTGCAGTTGCTCGCACAGGCCAAGCCCGACTTCCTCCACCATGATTACAACATCGCAGCTCGCACCGTTGATAGCATCATCAAGACGCTCGATGACCAGAATGGCGAGGTCCAAAATCTGGCAATTAAGTGGTAGGTAGTAAATGCCCGCTTGGATTTCCGTCAACCACTGACCCTCCGGCCAGCCTGGGTCCTCTAGTAGGCAAAGTCCCGACACCCATCATTGCGCCCATGATCGAGAAACTCTCGTCGCTCAAGCTCAAGAACTCGGTGGACAACGCCGTGCCCTCCCTAGCCCTTCGATCTGTCATCATCGCCCTGCCTCGCCCTATTCCGGGACTTCCCCCGACCTCAGACGTCCAAGAAGCATACAATGCCGTCAGCCGAGTGCTCATCCCCCGCCTCATCGGCCCTGGACCCAAGACAAAGGTCCCGCAAAACTCAAAGGTCGCTCTCCCCGCCGTCCCAGAAGGCCTCTTACAAAACGAGGGTGATCTCAATGCTGAGGCTGTCGATGTCTTGATCGAGGTTGTTCGTTGTTTCGGACCAATGCTGGTTCAGGTCGAGGTCGAGGCTATGCAGGAAGTAGTTATTCAGCTACTTGAGAGTGAAAAGGGATCGTCTGTCGTCAAGAAGCGTGCTGTAGTCGCCATCTCCATGCTCGCTGTCTACCTCTCTGACGAGCACCTCGAGGAAGTAGTCAACCGAATCTCTGCTGGGCTATCGCAGCATGACAGCAGCTCGGTGACGAGGCGATTATATATCTCGATTCTTGGCAGCATGGCTAGATCTATTCCTGCCCGTTTTGGTCCCCACCTACCCAAAGCTGCCCCTTTTATCCTTCAAGCACTTGGTGAGGATGAGCTGCAGCAGCATTTGGGTGCGCTCAGTGATGGAGATGACCTGGGTCAGGAGTACAATGAAGTTCGTGAAGCTGCTCTTGTAGCCCTTGAGGCTTTTCTGGCGTCCTGTCCTCAAGAGATGCGTCCGTTTACAGATGACACAATAGCCGCTTGCCTGCGATTCCTCAAGTACGACCCCAACTACTCCATGGATGACGAAGACGAAGATATGGAAGACGAAGAGGAGGAAGACGAAATGGATGAGGACGACGAGTTCGATGCCGACGATGGATTCGAGGATGACGACGACGATGCCAGCTGGAAGGTCCGACGATGTGCCGCGAAGACTGTTTATACCCTGATCTCAACTCGCGGTAGTGGTGACTTGCTCGAGAATGGCGTTCTCTACAACCAAGCAGCACCTTTGCTTGTCAAGCGCATGGACGAGCGAGAAGAAAATGTTCGCCTTGAGGTTATCTCGGCTCTTGCTCTTCTTATTCGCAAGACTGGCGAAGGACTCACAATGAAGGACCTCTCTCTCGAGGACTATGAGCCTGAAACCGAATCGCGAACTCCGATTAGTCGCAAGCGAAGGCGTCAAAGTAGCGGCGGCGGCGCTACAGCATCGCAGTTTGTGTCCGGCTCGGGTCTTGTTTCGCCTGTTCTCGAAAAGGTTCCCCCGACTGGCCCACGAGCCGATCTTGCCCGCCTCACCCCGACTATTGTCAAGGCTATTACAAAACAGCTCAAGGGCAAGACAATCCCCACCAAGCAAGCAGTTATCAGTGTTCTCGATGACATGGTGTCGGTGCAACATGGTGGACTCGCCGAGTACTTTGACCAGGTAATTGGCCCCATTATTGAGGCTATTCAGCCCACCGGCTCCGGGCCCGTCTCGGGTTCCTTGTCCTCACAGTCCGGGTCTTCTTCAGCAACTCCTAGCACGCTCAGGATCACTGCTCTTGAGATGATTAGTGATATCGCCAAGACCCACTCGTCGACCATCCTTCAGCCTTATCTTACCAAGATTGTTGATGGTGTCACTTCTGCGGTACACAACCGCTTCTATAAGATCTCAAGCGAAGCGATTGTTACTGTTGAAGAACTAGTCAAGACTATTACGCCACCGCGATCACGCAATACGGCCTCCAAGTACAAGGCTGAGCTGGACAAGTTGTATACCGTCATTCTGGATCGGGCTTCCGCGCAGGATGCTGATGCTGAGGTTCGGCAAAGAGCCATTCACGCGCTTGGAGTCCTCGTCTCTCGGACCTCTAGCCCCGAAGGCACCTCTCTGCTATCTCAGGATAAGCGGAAGGCTGCTTTGGATGTCCTCCAGGAGCGATTGAAGAACGAGACGACCCGTCTGGCCGCAGTCCGTGCCATTGAGAACGTCGCTCGCTATGCTAAAGCTCCTGGTCAACTGGAGACGCCATGGATTCAGGACGTTGCTCTAGAACTCTCGGCCCAATTGCGAAAGGCGAATCGAGCTCTGCGTGGCTCTAGCATTGTCGCACTAAAGCATCTTACTTTATCACCTGCCGCTAGAGGCCAACTCGAACCCAGTACGATTCAAGGAATCGTTTCTGCGCTGATGCCAACCATCATCAACAGCGATACCCACCTCCTCGGACCTACGTTGCTCATTCTTGCCTATGTCGTCCCTGAGCACCCAGATCTTATTGCCACGAAAGAGATGATCACTGCTCTCTGTGGGCTGCTCAAGTCGCATTACGCTAGCATTGTTCTCGACCAGCTGCTTGTGCTGATCAGCGGCATCGGATCGAGTGGTGCTGGCAAAGCTCTCATGCAGGGCTTGCTCAAGGATGTCAGTGTCTCAGGTGACCCCCCTGTTGTCGGTAAGGTGATTGGAACACTTCTCGTCACTGGAGGGGACTCGGTGGGTGTCAAGCTGGACAGCTTTGTGTCGGAGCTCTATACAAGTGCCAAGGGTAACGATGAGGCTAGAATGAGTCTTGCTCTGGCTGTGCTGGGAGAAGCCGGAAAGAGACTTGGAACGAGCTCGCCTCTGAAACCCAACCTTTTCCTGGATCAATTCCATGATGAGCCTGACAAGGTCTCGCTTTCTGCTGCCGTCGCTCTCGGCAGGGCTGGCTCCGAGAACGTGCCTGAGTTTCTGCCTGTCATTCTACAAACAATGCAGAAGGGCGGCAACACCCAGTACCTACTCATTCAGTCCGTCAAGGAGATTCTTCAGTCGATCTCTGCGCAGTCTACTGACCTACGTGATTATGCCCCGGCCATCTGGGATGAGCTGCTCAAGGCATCGGACAACGCTGACAACAAGGTGGTCTGCGCTGAGTGTGTTGGACGTCTGGTGACCCTTGATCCCAACGTGTTCATTCCGCGTCTGCAGGTATGTTGGCCGGTATTGATTTGTGACATCACGTGGCTAATTACAATTGTAGACTCTCCTGAAGGATGAATCTCTGGGCATTCGTGGAATGGCCGTGCAGGCTGTCCGCTACACACTACCTGAGAGTGACGAGACGTTTGACGCCATGCTGCGAAACGTTCTCATTGATATGCTTCTGACTATGCTCCAAGACTCCGATATGGACATTCGCCGACTGGCAATGACAACACTTACCACAGCTGCAAGGTCCAAGCCCGATCTCATCCACCCCCACCTGGGTGAGCTGATGCCATTCGTCTTGAATGAGTCGGTGATCAAGAAAGAGCTGGTGAGAGAAGTCATGATGGGCCCGTTCAAGCATACCGTGGACGATGGACTCGAAGTCCGCAAGGTGCGTTACATGACCAGTCCTCGAGAAGCACAAGCTAACTTGAACAGAGCGCATACGAGACTCTGTACGCGCTGATGGAGACGGCCTTTAGCCGCATAAATAACATTGACTTTTATGACCGGGTTGTGGCCGGTCTTAAGGATGACAACGATATTCGCCAGCTATGCAACCTCATGGTCACAAAGCTCATCACCATTGACCCCGATGAGACAACGCGCCGCCTTAACTCGATTGCTGAAGCATATCGTGCTGTCTTGTCAGTCAAACTCAAGGACAACGCCGTGAAGCAAGACCTTGAGAAGCAGGAGGAGGCAAACAAGAGCATTCTGAGGGTGACGCTCTTGCTGGGCGAGAAGATGAAAGCCATGACGGGCAACGCGGGAGCAGCAACCAGTAATGCAGGGGCCTCGAGCGTATGGACTGCGTACTGGGAGTGGGTGAACAAGGAGTTTGAGAAGCAACTTAGAGGGCTGAGGGAGGAAAACAACCAGTTGCAGACAAGGATGGTGTAGGATTCCGTCTGGGATTGCCCAGAGGCAGACTGTTGTAGGATGACTTGATGAAAATGCAGATTATGAAAGCCAATCAATTCAGTCACATACTATGTAAAAGATTATCAAGCCACTTGGAACGAACCAAGCGTGATAACCACTCTGAGTTGAGTGAGGTTGTGATTTGGACCATAAGAAAGCTGTGCAGATTGAGGTTGATGGGTTTTCAAGCGACGCTCGAGAAGGCTGGAGGAGCCGAAGACCACTTCACTTGTTGCCTCTAGCCTTCCCCTCCCCGGGCATTTTTATTTTGATAGGTATGAAAATCTCAGGCTCCATGTATATTTCTGTATATCGATATTAGAAGATTGCCTCCTAAGGACCGACCCAGAATAGACACGGAGGTTTAGAATCGGAGATGCGCTTCATCTACTTGGGTGTAAGAAAATACTCTGGCGGCACCGACTCCGCTCTGGGTTCTTTAAGACTGCCGAATAGTTCGGGACCTTGAACCCGAGACTTTTTTAGTCCAAACTTCAAAGCATTGGTTTCAAGGTGCTCCATATACTGGAGTGAATCTTGTGGGCCAAGGTCGCAATTAGTATTGATATCAATGAAAACCGGCTTCTGAAATTTCAAACTAGGCCGGCGCCGTCTTTATTCTCTCCTCACAATCATTTTAACTTCTTGGCTTCACGAGTTATTATGTGGACAGGATGAGAGGTCTTTTTTGAAGATTGTATTCACGGAATATCAAACACCTGAGGCTTTGGGTATCGAGAACTTCAAACATGAAGCCTCCTAAAGATCATTTCATATAAGTGAGCCGTTCCATCTTAAATCTCGTTATGGGTCCTATTTAGGCCAGTGATTTCCTCTGCTCCAGCTCAACTTGGTCAACGCTGGCTGTCTCGACATCCTTCTTGGGCTTGACCTCCTCTTCCATGCCAGCAACGGCGTGGGCAAAGCTCTTTCCACGCTTCTCGGGGCCGAGCATGGTGGTGAAGACGATACCCAAGGCGATAATGGCAGTCGCAATACCCATGGTGGGGCCATAAGCCTCGACCTTGTCACCATTGCCGATGGTTATCAACACGTTCTCAGCGATACCGTTGACGATCTGAGCAGAAGGAGACGAGATCATGTTACCAATCTGGTAGGTAACACCGGGGAAAGTGGACCGGAAGGCAGTGGGAGACAGCTCGTTGAGGTGGATAGGGATAACACCCCAGGCGCCCTGGACGAAGAACTGCATGAAGAAGCCAGAGGCACTAAGGTTGCGCTCACCCTCGGGCAAGATCCAAGCAGGAATGAGGATAGCAGACATGAGAGCCGATAGGATAATGGCACGTCGGCGGCCGATAAACTGGCTGACGTATCCAATAATGGTACCGCCAACACAGGCACCAGTCTTCATGAGGATCGAGGCGCGAGAAGCACCTGAGTTATCAAGCTCTTTCTGGGTGATCATGAAGGTGGTGTACGAGTCTTGGGAGGTGTGGGAGTAGTAGTTGAACCAGGTCATGAGGATGACACAGTAGACACACATCTTCCACTCCTTGACGAGCATCTTCTTGGTGTCGCGCCAGAAGGCGCCGGGAGAGGCAGTGGACTTGCCCTTTAGTTCGCGGGCCTCGAGGAACTGCTGTGACTCGGGGAAGAAGATTCGGACGATGCCGACAGCGATGGAGATACCAGCTGGAAGCGTATGTTAGTATTGGCTGCTGATGCCAGTAGTTGGAGTCACTTACCGGCAATCCAAAAGACAGTCTTCCAGGTCTCGGTCTCGCCTCCAACGCCAAGATTGGCGCATGCAGCCAAGACATAGCCGAACGAGTATCCCTGTTGCAGGATGCCGGACATCAAGCCTCGGGCGTTGGTTCTGGGCGATATTAGCACGGGAATAGAAATTTCTCCAACGCCAAGCTGTCAGAGAAGAGAACGGCTGATGGAACTTACGGGCACTGCTCAAGGGCCATGGCGATGGCATTGCCGTATACACCACCCATAAAGAGACCGAAGAGACTTCGCACAGCCAGGAACTGGTTGAAGGTGGTGCTGTAGATGGTGGCAATCTGCAGAATACCGAGGATGATCATGTTGAGGACCATGGGCCACTTCCGGCCCCATTTGTCACCGGCGAGACCAAAGGCGGCGGCGCCGACAGAGCGGAGGAGAAGAGTGAGGGTGATGGCGGTGGTGATGGCGAACTTTGAAGTTTCGTAGTAGTCGGCGAGCTTCACAGTCTGGATGGAGAGGGCGTGGAAGTCAAAGGCATCGGCAGTCCAGGCGCAGAAGCCGACGATGAAGAAGAGCCAGTCCTTGGCCGACAGCTGGGCCATGAGGCTGATGGGGTTCTTGAGGGGCTCGGGGTCCCGCCATTCGGTGGCCTCCTCGCCATTCTCGTTGGTGACGACGACGCGCTGCTTCCAGATGAAGAGGTCACCAAAGGACTGCTTGGCTGTGGCCCAGATGCCCTTGGCCACAGGGTCGGCAGCCTGGCCGTTTTCAATGTGGTTGCCCATTGTGGGTGAAGTAATGAGGGGGGAGGG
>JADDON010000622.1:0-25510 GCA_017140175.1 Fusarium staphyleae | reverse complement strand
CCCCCCCCCCAAGCCCCTCCTTCATTCTCCCCCACCCCCTCTCAAATCATCACCTCAGCATCCTCCAGCATCGCCTCCACAACCGCCCTGCACGATGCCCTCGTCTCCTCCCTCACGCCATCCACTGCCACCTTTTCCAACCTACTCCTCCCAATCCTCCACGATGACCATCGCGTCTCTATCAGCAGCTGCATCATCCGCCTCTTTAGCTCCGTCTCGCCCGACTCCGAGCTGCGCGATGCCTCCCGCAAGGTTGAGGAGATGAGCCTCAAGGCCAACACCGAGATCCTCATGCGAAGAGACGTCGCGGCACTGGTAAAAGCCGTCTATGAGAAGCATCAGCGTGGTGAGGAAGAGCTGGATGACGAGGCGGTGTATATGCTCTTCAAGACGCACCGCGCGTATCAGAATACAGGTGCTGGAATTGAGGATGAAGAACTGAGGAAGAAATACATGTTCGCTGTGGAAGAACGGAACAACATCCTCGTAGAAGCCCGCAAGATCATCAGCGAGTCTAACGAAGAAATCCTCTTTACCCGCTCTCAACTAACCGGCGTGCCCTCCTCCATCCTCGACGCCATGGCCCTCAGCCCCGACAGTACACACCTCAAAGTCACCTTCAAAAAAGGCCATCTCATCTCCGTGATGAAACACGCCGTCAGCGCCCGCACGCGCAAGACATACCACATGGCAAAAGAGAACCGCTTCCCCGAGAACGTAGCCCGCCTGGAGCGCGCCGTGGAGCTGCGCAACCGCACGGCGAGGATGCTCGGCTTCGCGACGCACGCCGAGCTCAAGATGGAGGACAAGATGGCCAAGAGCGTAGAGAGCGTCGTGGCGAGGCTGGAGAGGCTGAGGCGGGAGCTGAAGCCCTTGGCTGATGAGGAGATGCGGACGCTCTATGAGATCAAGAAGACGTATATCCAAGAATATGGAAGTGATGAGGACGATGAAGATGCAAAGAGGCTCAACGCGTGGGATTGGGCCTTTTATGCGCGTATACTCGAAAAGGAGAGATACTCTGTCGACTCGCTCCTTATCTCGGAGTATTTCGAGGTCAACCACAGCCTCAAGGGCATGCTTGAGATCTTTGAGGAACTCTTTAGCATGGTGTTCGTCCCTACCAAAGCCCCGACATGGCAAGAAGATGTCATGGTCTACCAAGCTTGGGACTCTGAAGCCCAAGGCGGTGCATTTCTTGGATATCTCTACCTCGACCTCTACGCGCGAGAGGGCAAATACTCTGGCGCCCATAGCTCCCTTGTCCAGCCCGTACGTCTTCTCAACCATATCCGCGACTCCGTATACCAGTTAACACGCTCAGGGTTTCACAACCGCCGAAAACACCCGCCACTACCCCTCCTCCTCTCTCATAACCTCCCTCATCCGCACCCCAGGCCGCCCAACGCTGCTTCTCCACGCCGAGCTCAAGACCATGTTCCACGAGCTCGGCCACGCCATCCACAAGCTCGTCACGCGCACCGCTCACTCGCACGGCTGCGCCCGCGACTTCGTCGAGATCCCCAGCATCCTCCTCGAGAACTGGATCTGGGTGCCCTCGGTGCTGCGCCGCCTCGGCAGGCACCACAGCAGTGGAGAGGTGCTGCCGGAGAGGCTTGCGCTTGACCTCGCCAGGACGAAGCATGTCAATGGGGCGCATGCGATGTTGCACCAGGTCTTTCTGGCGCTGTTCGATCTCACTATCCACAACGCTCGTGAGGGTCACCCTGTTGATACGACTGCACTCTGGAACGAGAGCAAGACGGATATCATGGGTCTGGGGAGAGTCGATAGTATCGGCCAGGCCTCGTTTGCTCATCCCTTCCGAGCCTACGACGCTGCATATTTTACCTACGCATTGTGAGTTCGCATATTTTCGTCTCGCGAGTGCAACTGACCACTGTCTAGATCAAAAGTCTATGCAACAGACCTATGGGTTACTGCCTTCAAGTCCAACCCCATAGATGAAACTACTGGTCTACGATACCGTCAGCTCGTCCTGCAGCCCGGAGGAAGCCAACCAGAGCTCAAGAGTCTGTGCAACTTTCTCGGCCGCGAGCCAAACGACGACGCATACTACTCCGAAGTGTCCAGCTCACCAGTGGACCAGGGCACAGAAGAGTCCAAGGTAACGCACCAAACAGCGCTTCTGTAATTACAATCCTAAACAACGCTCATATGCCAAAGAGGGTATCATGACAAGATCTATCATTACATATGGCTCGCTCAATGCAACAGCCTCAGCCTTGGGAACGGCGCCGCCTCGGTATCGACAACGATCAGCCCCTTCTCATCCAAGCTCGCTCCCACGTCTGTGATGGGCGTAATCTTTCTCGTGTGCGCCACCTCCTGCCGACTGACTCGCCCCTCGTCTCGTGGAATCCACAGAATAGGCTTGGGCATCCAAAGTTCTGGAGGCCAGTAGTTAGACATCTTATCGTCCTCGCCGTAGTCGGTGTCGGGGAGATCTTCGAGCGGCATCAATTTGCGCAGGGCAATAAAATCATCGTAAATCTCGGGGTGAAAGAAACGCTTGAGAAAGGTCGGCGGCTGATCCGGGTCCGACTCGTCACCAACGAGAATCCACTTGTTCAGAAAAGCCATCAAGCCCGACTCCTTGGCTTCTGTCTTGAGCTTTTTCTTTGTGCTCGACATGACCCAGTCCGTGATCATCATCCTGATTCCGCCCGCGCCCTCAACTCCTCTAGAACTGCTGGGGCCGTCATGGGGAGGTCCATCCTCGTCGTCGCTTGGGGCATCTTCCATCTCCTCTTCACCAAAATTCTGCTCGGTATCAAAGTAGCTGGCAGCTGCGCCTCCTTCTGCGTCCCCCCCTTCTGCGGCGGCATGCAGTCTCGTCTCTGCTTCCATCTTCTCCTGTTCTTGTAACTCCTCCTCGAGCTTCAGAGTCTGAGGGAGGTTCTCCAGCAAGGGCGAAATTGACTCGCTAAGGGCAAGGTGAACCAAGCCGGTCACGACGAGCAGAATGAGCATGAGCACCATGGGAGGAAACGCCCCTTTGAGAGCGAACAGACCAATGAGGCAAATCTCGGCCAAGTAAAGTCCGACGACGAGGTGAAGTAGGGCGCGCGGGTAGAATAGGCCTTTGCTGTCCATTTCCGAGTCAAAGACATACATGACGTTGTAGCGATAAACAAGGCGAACAAATGTCATCCCAAGGCATGCAAATACCAAAATTAGAGGGGCGATACATGTATAACAGAAAGCTGTAACTTTGTTAGTTTGCGCCCTTTGTGAAGAGGATCGAAGACTGTATTAGGGCCGACTTACCAATAACGGCCATGTTGGTGTAAACAGGATACACACCACCCCACCGAGGAGGACGTAGCTTATACCAGATGTTGAAGCGCGTTCTGGGGTTCTGAACGACTTTTGCAAAACCGTAATGTCGAATCAGCTGGATAACATGCAGAAGCCCTGTGGCGCCGACGGCAAGGCATTGAACGAGGATGTAAGAAAGGTAAAAGTTTGACGCCTTGGGGATGTTCTCGGCTAAGAGATCTGGCGCAGACATGGGCTCCTGAAGAACACTGATGATAGAGGAAGAGGCGGCCGCGGTCAAAGTCGTTATCAGAAAGACCTGTACCACCTGGAACGCAAAGTATCCGCTTTGTGTGAAAAGCTCGACCAAGACATATGACGGGATGCCAGCTTGGACACCACAGACTATACGAGTTAGTAGTGAAACACAGTAAGAAGGGGGCGCCACATACATCTGAGCATGGCAGGGACAAGAGACATCCAGAATGATAGGGCAATGGCGGGGACGAAACCTTGAAGAAAACCAAGAATGGGATCAGGCAACAGTTTGATCCACCTTAGAAAGAAGATGCTGCTCAGGAAATCGATTCCGGCTATGATACCGATCAAAGCCGAAGGGATGGACCAGAAGATAATGGCAACCGTGACCAGGCCCATAATGAGAAAACGGCGGATAATGCGCTCCCACCAGCGCATTCTCAAAGCACTCCATACAACTTCATCAGGTCGAACGCCAAGGATCCGTGGCGCCATCTGTAAAGGTCGATGGTGGGCGAGGACTTGGTGAGCTGCCTGAGCGCTCTCTTGGGTGTCGAACTCGACAAAGGCAGCAGGGAGAGTCAGACCATCACCTCGACGGACCTGACGGCGTAGCTTGTAAATCTCGAGGTTGAGCTCTTTGAGTCGCATCCGGCACCATCTAATGGTATCGACTCGTCTGCCAAAGTTGCGTAGAGGGCGATGACGAGGCCGGGCTTCGACCGGGATCCATTGGGCGGCAACGGAGCCTCGGACATCGGGAAGATCTGGGTTGAGTCCGTAAGGATGGACGTATTCGGGGTCCTCGGCGGACTTTTCGAGCAAGACGTGAGGATCGTGGTTATCCGTTTGTGACACCTCTGTTAGGTCAACCTTGAAGCCATCATGATGATCTGTCTCATTGGTATTTTGGTCGAGATGGTCGTTTACTTCGATACGACGAGGTGAGTCGGGTTGATGCTGTTCGCTGTCTGTCGCTGTCCTCGTAGACGAGCTCGAGTTCGTGGCGCAGGGCTCAGCAGAAGACGACGTCATCGGAGGTCGCGCACGTAGCTGTTTCCTCCGAGCCACGTCTGCTTTCTTGATGAGTTCAATCTCTACCTTTTCCAAACGCAGAGCTGTCTTCTCTCTCTCCTCTACGAGTTTGATGAGGGCCTTGGCGGTTCGGGGGATCCACACGCGCCTGACCGAGTCGCCGTAAAGCTTGCGTATGCGGGCTTCATCGAGGTACTGCTTGGGGATAGAGGTGAACAGAACGGTCCTAGACGATAGACGCTTGGAAAAGTGAGGGGACGACAGGTAGGCCTGACGGATTCCGACGTAATAGATGCACTCTCGAGTGACGGTAAAAAGCACGAAACCTGGGGCTGTTAGTTTCTATTTCTGTATGGCTTTTATCGGACGTAACGGGGGCGGTCGGGCCAAGGTCAAGGCGTAGACATACCGAAGAAGAGATAGGCGACAATAACATGGGCATACATGCGTTTCTTGTCGGCGATATTACCCAAAGTCAAGATGTCAAGCTGCACGCTGCCGTTCGCACCGGTAATGTGAATAGGCAAGAGGATTGGCCACGCGATGCATATGCCCACAAGAAAGATGTTGCGTAAGACCTTGAGGTAGCGCAAAAAGAAGAATCCATCGAGAGAGCCATGATTGAGGACAAAAGTGTCTGGGATCTTAAAGAACGGCTTGATCCAGTTGAACCAGCCATCGGGAAGAGGTGGACTCGGTTTGCTGTGGTGGTGTAAGTACTCGACTAGACGTATGCGAGGAGAGACCTTACTGAGGTGATCGCAGGCTTGGCATGGATCGCGGCGCATAGACGCGACTGTAGCGCACACGAAAAGTGGAGAAGAAGGCGAGACAGAGGACGGCATAGATGACAACTGGTACAAACGTGCCGCCCAGGGACTGGAAAGAGGAGGATTTGGAGTTGCTATCTTGGCTCAAGGTGCCGCCGTCGGCGCCATCACGAGTAGCACCCACGCGAGGATCATCATTTTCCTGGGGGGAAGTCAGAGACGGTACGGCAGAGCTCATGGAGATGATTACACGAGAGAGGCATCATTTCAGGAGAGGAACAGCAACAATGGAGGAGAGGTGGGTCAAGCAAGACGTACTATACCGAGATCAATGCCTCTCGCGAGGAGGGCACCCCAGTTGGCCGTCATGACGGTATCGCAGATGTGACGATGAATTCACAATCCGGATTCTTAGATGTAGATATTGAAGATCTGAAGATACTGGCTCGAGGCAACAATTGATGGTTGCGCCGCCGCATTGTTACCTCGCGACTGGGCGACTTCGAGTGCAGCAGATCAGCCTCGCATCTGGAGTTAACCGAATAAAACAGGTGTATAATGTCAAGAAGAGGTTGTTTCTCTAGTGACGTTGAGGTTGAGAGTGGGATATATGTATGTTTCTTCAGTTGGTTCGCAGTTGGCGAAAAGCGGGCGGCGCTTGATGAAGGCGCCTGCAGCTTCGACGCCTGAGGATCAGAGTCTAGGCTAAGGTAGGGGAGAATGTCTTGGATCTCTGACAAAAGGCCTCCCAAGATCCCGGATTTGCGAGCTGCTAAGTTAGTTCTTGGCAAAGCGGCGGGAACTGACAAAGCCAAAAAAGATGGGGAAGCAACAATCACAGTCGAGCTGGTGATGGAGAAAGAAGGGAAATTGGGAGAAGAGGCAAAAAACGGTGCCTTGTGATGTGATTCGTGTTTTGCCCTTGCTCAGCCAAGAGTGAGCTAAAAACTCGGAATCACCAGGGGTCTCGTCCCGCTACAAAGCCCCCCCCTCTCCCCCTGGCTTGCAGCTGGACCCCTCGTCGGACGCCAATCATCATCTTATCTCTGCAGCCAGGATGCGTTGGCTTGATGCAGCCCTGACGGCCAGCTCTGAGGATGGATTGTGTGTGAGACATGAAAGCAGGGGTCCAACCGTCACAGAGACGGCTCACAATGCTCCCTCGATGTCTGAAGGGATAAGTTACAGAGCACGGAGTAGAGTTCTGCCGAGACACGAAACGAGGCTGGCCATTCATCCGAGGTCAGAGTCTACCCCATAGAGTCTAGAACAAATCGAAGCGCAAGGCGCGGATCCAAATTTCGCCCTCTTCCTGTCAATGGATCCAACTCAAAAGCGACGATCCTAACGCCAATTCTTGTTTTCACGGTTCCCCCTAATGGTCTGATCCAATCATGACGACTCAGGATTCAGAGCATGGCCAACTCCAAGGGCGCCTTGGAAGTCATCCAATGACGATAGCCCATCAAGCTAAAGATATTCAAGGTTAAACCGCAAAGCAAAGGTCGAGCTGCGCCCCAAACCCTCCAACGGCCTGTCCTACTGTCCTAAACGGTAAAGCCAGTCTGTGGGTGGCCTCTGTGGGTAGATAAGGTAGGCTAGGGATTGTCAAAAAACATCATCATTCTGTCACCCACAGGACAGGGTCTGTCTCTCCATTGAGATTTGACAGCATCACCGTCGCAGCCAGCTCGGTCATCATTTACTACGTAGACCAACCAGATGTGACGTTTCTTCATGACTCCAGACTGATCGGCTAACAGATACCCGTGGACAACCCTACCCATGTCCAAATGTGGTTTATCCCTTACCGCGTGTCCAGAAAGATGATGCAGAATGCTCCTTTGAGAGCATCGCTTGCAGGGAACAGCGGTGATCACCACCACCCGCCCACACCCGGCCAGCCGACGCAGAGGCCACACTCGAGTCTGTGCATTTGGACGAAACAACTCTAACCTCAATGTCGGTTATGTATTGCATTGCGGTGATGTTCCGCCTGGCCTGTCAGTATGTACGAAAGGCCTGATCAGCGGCCTCTAAGCCCTGGGCGGGACTTGTTGCATCCTACCCTGCCTGCGACTCTAAACAAAATGGTGATCTAAGTTATCTTTCACCTTTCCTACATCGGGCACTCGTCTTCAGCGCATACAGCTAGTTGCTGGCACCAGACTCAACCAACAAGCTCGTATACTTCTGGTGCAACCATGCAACCATGCTCCCATGGTCATCTGGATCCTCTTTGGCCATCTCCGTCCCGTTAAAGCTGATGTAGCTTCAGCAGCACCGCTCTCTTTTGTTCGTCCACTTCGGTAGCTCGGCCCGCATCTCGACCACGGTATCCATGTCCTGCAACACTGGAGGATGTTGGTGCGGATCGAAGCAGCCGCGCCTCACGTCTTTTCGAGCCCGCGAAAGTGACTGGTCAAGTAAGTAACTTATGTGCTTGGTGGGTCAGTGTTGCAACAGTATCGTACGGATATATGTAGTGTGTGATGTTTATTCGTACCTGGGTCATGTTTGCGCCTGACTAAGTAGGTGTCTTCGCTTGTCTCGTCACTGACAACCTCCACAGTTATCCTTGAATCGCATACCCTATCAGTTCTCAGCCTCTGGTTCATCTCATTTGGCGCGCAAGTAGCCATGACCTCCCCAAATGCCCGCGGCAAACCTTTCAATCAACCTGGTTTCTCCTTGTCACGCACTCTCCACGAGGCCATCACCCAGCTCCGCAGTCTAGCTCGTTACTCCTCGACAAGTTTTGTGGCCGTTTTGCTCCTTCGAATGAGCACATCACAGTGCTTTGCGGGCCCAAAACTTGTGGCATCAAAACCTGCGAGATCTACAGTGGTATGGACGCCAATTGTTGCATGATTAGATCCTAAACGCGATTGAAGATCGTAGCAAAATGATGCGCACCAAGGTGCTTGCGATATATATATTCTCCAGCCATCAAGATACAAGATATGGAGGTATCCTTGAAGAACTTCTCGTTCCAGTGGAAGAAATACCTTTCCAGTCCTCTCTCGTCGCTCGGGGATGTCGGGTTGATATGTGGTGGCTACTGGGTCCATTAGCTACACAAACACATTGATGTTCTTGGCGACACACGATGAGAGAGTCCTAAATATAAAGCCTCTTGAGGACCATGTAATGTTACTCGATGACCCAAACTAGACTAAATCTCCTTGTATGTTGAGTATAGCTTGAGTTTCACTTATCTAGGTCTCGAGCTTGAAGTGTGTAGTTATGATGTGCCTCGACTGTTTGAGGCCCACCAAAAGCCTTCTTCATGACAGCTACTGTTACTTGGAGAAGCACTCTTTGAATGCAGTTCTGTTACTGATACACCAATGGAGATATACCGAGATCAGAAATTGTGCGCATCGGACGACCCGCTTGACACTGCCAACCAAGTGTTTGCTTGACGGAATATATTCACCTGCGATTGTATCAGAAGTTTGTTCTATCATCCTTTGCTCTACTCCATTATCTTGCACAAACCTCACTCCTGTCGCTCACCAAATCTGTCGCTCTTGTCTCCCTTGGCCTGCCTTCTCTACCATTACCCGACTTTACTATCACGGCCCTCACCGAACCCAGCAAATGTTGCCCAGCAAAGACTGCAATCCCCTTCAAGATGCCGTCGCAGAAGACGCTTTTGGCTCACAGCACAACCCGGTTGAACCCCGTCCGACGTGTCAGGAACAAATCTTACCTACCTGCACTGCCATGGGTGCCTGTGAGATTGACAACGAATCTCTAGCGCTAGCCATTCAGCTCCAGCGTGAAGATATTGAGTTGTTGGAAAAGTCGAATAAAGGCAAGCATCGAGAGGGAGAAGCCCCTGATTCCGATGTTGCCTTTGAGCTTTGCCAGCAAGAGCTCGACGCTCTTGACGGTCTCTTTTCCGACCGGAAACTGGGCATCAGTATTGCGCAAGCTGTAGAAGCTGATGCAGAAGTTCTTGCTGACCTAGGGTTGGCGGAAGAGCAAGCGGTACAGGATCGAGACTTTGCTCTCCGGTTGTCGAGAGACCCTCGAGCAAGACCAAACACCCCTCAGATTGAGGGCCAGAAAGACGAAGGTTCAGTGGATGACGAGTTCATCTCTCGCCTCAGGGCATTCAACATCGCATCGCATGATCAAACGGATACTGCTGAGTTAGAGACTGAACAAGATAATTGCGACCTCCCTCACGCCGAATCGTCAGCCTGGGCAGCTGCTCGCATCACAACCAACACGAAAGAATGCATTTGCTGTGGCGATCACTACCCTCAGCTGGCACTTTCCAAATCCCCTTGCTCTCACGAGTACTGCCGCCAATGTCTTATCACCCTCGTTCAGTCATCGCTTAGAGATGAATCACTCTTCCCTCCGCGCTGTTGTGGCCAGCCGATTCCCGTGGAAGACAGAGGACGTTTTCTATCACCTCAGCTGATCGGCGAATTCCGGGCCAAGAAGATCGAATTCGAAACCACCAATCCTACGTACTGCAGCGATCCTGTCTGCTCGGCCTTTGTGCCGTCTCAATTCATCAAGGCCGAAGTCGCTCATTGTCCCCGGTGCAGCAAGAAGACATGCACTCTCTGCAAGGCGAAAACGCACTCGGGTATCTGTCAAAAAGATACGGCCTCCTTAGAGGTACTCCGCATCGCAAGTGAGAATGGCTGGCAGAAGTGCAATAAATGTGGTAGAATTGTCGAACTTGACGTTGGATGCTTTCACATGAGTGAGTCAGCTTCCAGCCCAACCGTCTACTTCAGTAAGCTGACAATCTTGACTACTTAGCTTGTCTATGCAAAGCCGAGTTCTGCTACCTTTGTGGCCAGACGTGGAAGCAGTGTGGATGTCCACAATGGGACGAAAACAGACTAGTCCAGAGGGCAAATGCTATTGTCAATCGAGCTGGAGATGCTGGTCTGATTGACGAGAGAACCAGAGAGGCCAGGATTCAGAGAGAGCGGACCAACTTGATCCAGAACCACGAGTGCACACATGACAGGTGGAGAGGCCGCCCAGGCCCGCAAGAGTGTGAGGAATGCAATGATATGCTCCCGGTATTCATCTACGAATGCCGCCGGTGCCGCATCATGGTTTGCAGACGATGCCGTTACAATCGTCTCTGAGGCCGGCAACGGAAGACACGACAGATAGTATGCACAGAGTTGTAGATGCAATGGCTCGATTCATGTGGAGGCAAAGAGTTATATAAGATAAAAGCGCGAGGGCTGTGGATGGATTAGGAAAATGTACCTATTGAGTAGACACTTTGCATCAAGAAACATGACATGGTATTGAGCCTGAGATCTAATCTTCCGGTGCCACTACTTGATAACTCTTTGCACTACTTTGGATATTATACATTGGGCGATAAAGGCTCAACCAGCAGTCTTCTATGACCATGGTCATGGCAATGCTAGAGAGTGTGCGACCAAGACCCATGATTTACGTTCTCAGTGTACTCTGGTTCATACATCATCTCTGCCATTAATCTCTCACTCTAAACCATTCTCAGCAGTAAGTGGCGCATTCTTTTAACATCACATACTCGGATCGGTGTAGTTGTGTACAAGTAAACTTGGCCGCAGCCATCACATAGATGTAACTCACAAGCTCTGCAGATATTGACAATAAGCCACCCCTAGCAACCGCAACGATCACATGGGCCGCCTACCAAGTGATATCCCCACCCGATATGTCGATAGGTCTGAGTCGAAACCTCTTTTGTAGACTCATCTTGCGCATTTGAATGACATGCTTCACAATTTTCTACCTCGGAGTCTGTGAACGCGAAGCCGCCGTTCTCAAGAAAAGTTTCTTGATCGCCCTTATTTAATAAAATCAGTAGTTATAGTGAGTGGGCAGTTCCGCTAGTTGTGTTGGCGGCTGACAGGGTGCGTAGAGCAGCATCGAACGTTTTGTAAACGAATTCGCATAGCAGCTTGGTAGGGAAAGTACCGGAAGTAGCGTCGATGGGGATACGTTGACCGCAGCATTTTGGAGGGAAGAGGGAATCATCGCGGATAGACTGTTCAAACTTCTTAATATGGCAGTCGGGGCAGAAGTGGTGTGAGCAAGGGCATGCGATGAGGGAGCTAACATCTTCGCAGGAGAAACACTTCGGCTCAATCGCGTTATTGATGTCGTCTGTAGGATGGGGTTTGTTCTCCTCTTGCTGAGCAGAGGTATCTTCGGGCCTAGAGATCTTCAATGACTCGGTAATGGTTGGAGAGTCCAAGGCGATTAACGGCTCGGAAGCACTCGCAGATTCGGAGCATCGATATTCAAGATCGATGAGATCTTCCTCTTCAACCCATTCGAGATTGATAAGATCTTCCTCTTCATCCCATTTGACGGTTTCGGGGATGGCTGGAACTGGGTTCGCAGCTGTATCCGCACCAAGAGAGTCCGACTTGTCTAACTTATTGACCCTCTTTACTCTAGGTGGCTCGAAGCAGGAAGACCAGGCCCAGAGTGGACGCCCGTTATGTTGATATATCTCTCTAAGTCGCCGAGGGTCTTTGGCTTTGGAGGAGCTCGGGGTCTCCATCTGGCTGTCGGCGGCCGTGAGTTTGTTCTTCTCGCTTGTGGGGAGAACGTCGTCCGCCGAGTAAAGGTCTTCCTCGTTGTCTATTAGGAGGGCTGTGTCAGCTGATGTATTTGCAGACGTGAACCTGCTTGCTCTCACCATTTAACGACGCAGGCGGGCCTCTGAAGGTCCGAGAGCTCTCCGCTGTCTCGTCTTTGAGGCTGTGACGGGCAACCTGCTCGACGATCAAAGAGTCAACTGCATCAAAGTCGTTGAGAGCGCATCTCTCAAGCGCCGCTGCCTTGCTGGCAACGTCTGCATATGTCGCTTCGAGCTCCTTCCGAGTGTTTTCCATTGCGACAATCTCATTGGGGGTCTTCTGGTTCCAACGGTCTGTTTTCCAGTCTCGTATATCGTCGAGCTGGAGCTGTATCGCTAAGAGCTGTGACTGGAGCGCGTTTTCGTCCATGATGGAAGGGACGTAGACTATGCATGGAGAGCATGAGGAGGGGACTTTCGATAAAGAAGGGAATAAATACAGTATGTCTTGTTCACACGGTAGAAGTTTATTGTACACATAAACCCTCCGCCTGTTTTGGGCAGTTGACACTGCTGACAACTGTCAAACAAAGCCAAAGAAGAATTGAGATATGCACACCTCGAGCTAGGATCTTGGGAATTAGGCCCGAAGCTCAGCTGTCCAGTAACAAGTGACTCGAATGAGATAGGATGAATAAGTAGCTACAACTACAATACAGCCGACCGAGAAAACGACGGCCCTTTGTCAACCACAAACACAGAGAAAGCAGATACCCGTCTCAACCATCAGAAAACTTCCGATATTCTGCTTCATCCTGCAAGCCAGCTCTTTCCTTTGTTGCTTTTCCCAACCTTGCGCCTTGTACCGATCCCCTCAAACCAACGCATTGCTTTTCTCAAGTCATCATCGTCTTCATGGCCATTCCCAGCGTCGCAACTGAATGATCCTCACCCTTGACATCCGGCGGCGTCTTATCCAGCCCCATGAGACCGTACACAGCCATCTGCGCCGACCGCACAGAGTACTCCATCGTAAATGTCACCTCCCGCTCAATCTCGACAAACTGTCCCATCAGGCCGAGGTTCCTGCTCCCCTTGGGGATCACATCCGGTCGGTCGCCCTTCTTGCGTGTGAGGAACGGGCTGCCAATCAGCGGCATCAGACACGGGATCGTGATGGACCGCTCCAGCGTCGGGTGTAGGGGGAACGCCATCAGATGCAGCAGCTCGGTAAGGATCTCGGCCCCGCTGCACTCGAGCATAGGCTTGGTAACGTGCCGACCTGCTTGGTCAGGGAAGAGGCCGTAACCCCAAAAGACGTAGACATCTTCGGGTTGGTCTCTGAGGTATGGCTGATGTGGCACGGTGAGAGATACCATCCAGGGACAGTCGCGGAAGGTGATGAGAGGGACGGCACCAGTGAGAGTACCGGTCCATTTACAGACGTGGTTGTAAAAGGCTGCGTCACGGAGGGTGATGGTAAAGGAGAGCCACGTTGATTTGGAAGGGCGGTCAAAGAACGCTTCTGGGTTTCCAAAGGTGGATGGCCGGTCGAGAGAGAGTCTGTCCCAGAATGACCACGATGGATCTAGTTCGTGAGGTGCAGAGTCGCGCAGCTCCATCGTGGGAGGAGGTTTGTGGTTGGAGCCGTAGCCCATACCCGAGGTGAGTGATCCAAGCGTGAGAAGGACGAGATCAGATTCAGCCACAGGCAGATCGATATGCTTGCTGTCTTGATAAGTCTTAAGTCCAGAGACTCTGAAGTCAGGGCCGACATCTTCAAACTCCAGTCCGGTAACTTGGATACCTGATTAAGTTAGCGCAGGGAAACCACCATGAGAACATCTACCAAAACTCACCATGACGGAAGTCGACATCCGTCGCCTTGAGATACTGAGTCAACGGCTTGATGATGGCCTGGAAATCCTCCTCGGGGGCCTGCTCGACACCAGAAAGCGTACCCATGTTGGGAAACTCGTGCAAGAAGCGGTGCAAACACCGCCTGAACTCGACGGCACTACACCAAGGATGGAAGCGGTTCAGCGAAGACCAAAGATCCCAGAAGTTGGTCTCGAAAAAATCGGGCGCAAACAGAGCCTGGATCTCGAGCCCCTCCAGCTCTTCCTCGGTCTCGAGAACGACCCTCATAAGATCGCACTGATTCTTGACACTGAGACCCATGGTGCTCACGTCAACCGCCTCTGGTCTCTCAACACCAAACTCATCCATCGTCTGCCTCACCAGCCTCGTCCCTGAAGCGCCCATCTTCCTCTTGGCCAGATTAAAGCGGTTGAGCTTGTCCGCCAGCGTCTCACCGGCTATGTCAGAGGGCACCTTTTCCAGCATACCGTACAGGCAGTGGTACGTGAGGCTCATCTTTCTGATGGCCGACACGCGGTATCCCGTCTCCCACGAGGGCTTGGAGAAGGTGGCCATGGAGCCGCCCGATTGAGCAGACGCCTCGAGAATGTGGATGTGGTCGCCCGGAACGTCGGCATCGTTGATGAGGAAGACGGCGGCAGCGAGAGATGAGATGCCGCCGCCGACGAGCCAGACGTGAGGGCGGCTGAGGCCGGGGCCATCGACTATCTCGGGGCTGCTGCTGAGTCTCGTGGTGTTGTTCATGTCGCCGTTGGGCCTGGCCGGGCTAGGCCAGAAGGAGGCGGATCGTCAGCTGCAGAGTGATCAAAAGATGGAGCCTTGAAGGATGGAGCCTTAATGAAACGCAGGCTCATGGCACCCAGACGTCTACCGGTAGTTAACGTAGTTAAATGCTTCCTCTCTCGCACTAACGTTAACTCTTCAAAGTCAAACTTGATGATGTTGCTTCCCCAGGAAAAGTTGCCAGCTCAACAAGAATAGATAACCATGAGAGACGGAGAATTTATGACTGGCTGGTCCTCAACTCATCCCGTTCTTCACAAGAACAGGTTCCGGTTCACTTTCGAGGGGAAATACCCAGGTAGCCAATGAGCAAGCCTCCCGAGCCATGGATGTCTCGCAAGCTTTATCATAAATCACCCCGGCTCGGCGAAACCGCTCCTCTGGGTTCTTTAGTCTGGCCTCACTCTTTCTCCTTATTAAACCTTTCTGCTTCACTTTTGCACGCAGAGATCCCAATAGAGATGGAGATATCGTACGATGTTTGGCGTGGTATCCGGTGGACCGGCCGTTTCACCAGGCGGGCCGCTGCGTAGTTAGAGCGGAGGGCCGAGGCTTCGAGGTCCGGATCGGTGTGCAGAAAAGTTGATACTGAAGTTACAAGACGGTTTGAGGTTTCACTCATACAATTGTCCGTGTACATGCATACGTCTGTAGTTCATGTCGCACATATTGTAAACCTCAACAATCATCATATCATGTCCATTGACAAGCCTCAACACACCATGGCCAATGCACTCAAGGTCGAGGCCTGCGGTGTGCCGTCGAGCCTGTGTGGACTGATGGACGTCTCTTATCGTTAATACTGGGTAATATCAAGCCGGCGTTTCGTCCAGAATACAGTCGTTGCTCTTTGCCTAGTTGTTCCTACATATTGCGCATGGGCCTCGTCTCCATTTGAATGAAAATGATATGATACTCCGTCACACCGGTCGGTTCTTGGTCTGCGGCCCCACAAAGTGCCTTGCGGAGATCTTCAACGGCTGGTCAGGGTCTCTGAGGGCAGGGCCTCCTGGAATGGGCTTCACGACGATGTAATGGCATAACTAATTGACTCTCTCTCGCTTGTTTTGTCAAACGATGAGTTTGTGCATCATAGCCGACTTGCAGATCCGGGTGATAGCCGGTCGATAGCTTGGCAGTTGCATTATGAGCCGTAGATTGCCGACGAGTTTGTTTGTCGCGTTTCAGAACCTGGTGATTCAAATCAAGATACGAATACTACTGGGGAAGAAATGTTTCATAATTATATACGATGATAAAGTGGGCTATGAGAGTCGTAGACACCAGGGTCATCAGAGCCAGTGGGATTCGAACGGTTTTGGCGACAGGGTTAAATTAGTCTGCAATACGGAGTAATCATGAGCAACAATAAGAGAACCGTTGCAACTGAGGGCTTACAGATGATAGATACTGACTGCCAGTAGTAGAACCTTGATGGCTTTCATGTTAGATCTCGCCGTGAGTGAATTCAGTGCTGAGATACATTGGTGAGGTTCTTGTCGCTTCTTTACGCAAGGTATAAAACCTGCCTTGTGCCACGAATGACACCGGCCAGTCGCTTCTGTTGAGACACAACATCTCTGCGGTGTGAGAATAATATGGCGGAGGCTGATTCTATATAGAGTGTTTGCGCCTTTGCGACGAGTAGAGCCATTGAGCAAAGAAAGTGTTGCCAAGGTGAAGTTACGAGGCTAGCTCGGCCCAAGTAAGTGTTCAATGGCGTCACCGAAAGTATACATCTCTGTGATGCAACCTGCCGAGTCGTTGATTGTCCAAAGCATCATCGGACGGGCTAAAGAAAACGAAATCTTCCAGTCCTTGCCGTTATCAGATCCTCCTGCTTAGCCAGGTGCCGAAGTCGCAGCACCTCCCCACGCCTGGAACCCCCACTGGACTAGCTAGCGCAGAGAATTCTTCTCGTTAGATGCTCTACGGCTGGGGATGATGGTGATGGTGGCAGCCCATTGACTGATTGATAAGGAGTGGGCCGAGATGGATCCATCTGACAACGTGGACATGTTACGTACAGAGGGAACGAGACCCCATCGCGGACAGAGCCGGCGACGGTTCCCGGGTGAGGCTAAGGATGGTATACAATGGAAGAGAGGTGAGGTTGTTGACGAGAGATGCGGTGATGTTGAGGCATGATCAAGACTGCGTTTAGTTGTATATCAACCAATAAGTCTATACTCCGTACTGTGTAGATGTGTACGGAGTACGGAGTATATTCAAGCACTGATAACTTTGCACGGCTACACGGGCACGCACTCTGATGGGGATCGACGGCAGAGAGCGCTTTTCGGCTCTCGAGTGGATGATCGGGAAACCCCTGGCCCTAGAGCTTCAGGGGTCCTCCACTTCTCCCGCTGCGACGTTTCCCTGCAGCGCCGACAGCGGTCCAAAACCTGCAACTTGTAAGCACGAAGTGGTATTGTAGTGAGACTGGACCTGGTCGAGCTGAAGGTTACGTGTCGTACTTGAAGGTAGAAAGTGCTTAGTGTAGTGAGGGCTTAGGATGAAGAAGCATCCATCGGTTTAGTCACAGACGATACCACGAAGGGGTTCGTGTTCGGAAGCCGAGGACTTTCTGGGTTAGATTCTGTGTTAACGTTAGAAGGAACAATTCTAAAGCCGATGGAAGAACAAGCAAACTCACAGACTGCGGATTGGCAAATAGCAATGCAGCAGCCTGTATCCTGGACAAAGAGAGACAATCTGATGTGGGCTAAAGCGGGCATACCCGTTTACATTCACTCGGTAGCAAGGAATGACTCTATGAGGAACGAGGAACGTGTCGTGGAGAACAATCGCTAAATATCGAAGGATTCTTCTTCAGCCACGAACCCTGGAGTCTTTGTTATCGTAAAGCATGCGAGTTTGACCGCAACATCCATCTTCGACAAACAACCCAATTAGCGATCCATTAGCCAGAACTCCCCCCCTGCAACCCACGCGGTCGATGCGCCACACCAACCAACCCGCTCGCCAGCGCTTCAAACATCAAGGAACTGGAAGTGCTGGAAGTGTCCCCAGGCACAAGGGTCCTGGAATCTTGGGAGACAATGCCAGGGCTAGTTAGGGCCGAAAAGTCTAACGAACGTTACCTGGCATGGGACGGGGGGTTTCTCGTCGCAATACTGTGTATTTTTCTCGCATTTCTCGCATTTTTTTCTTTTTCTTATTCGTTTCGAGGTGCAATTTCGACGAGCTCTTTCAGTGCTAGTTCTGACGTTAGCTCCTCCATCACAGCTCCATTGAATTCATCTTAATCCATTCGACGGAGTACGGAGTAGTCTAACGTTATTTTATTCTCTCAAATCTCCTGGGGCTCTCAACTTCCTTCCCATCTTTCTTTCGGCAAGCCCATCCGCTTCCGCTTCCTTCACCTCCACTTTGTTGCGGTCTCCATCATTTCCTTCTCTCTCTATCGTCCTCCCTCCACACCCTCCACACCCTCCTCACCCCCTTTTACCTCTCTTTATTCTCTCCTCCCCTCCTCCACTTTCGGCTTCTCTTCTTCACCTTGTCGTCGTCCCTTGCGTTGACGCATACAATCCTCGTTGTATTGTGTCGGCAACCCATTGGCATCTGGGCTTGACTGACTGTCAGGTTGCTTTGTCCTGTCCTCTTTCGCCCGTTTTTCGTGGCTCAGGACCCTCTGAGAACCTGCCCCTCCGACGCCCAAGTTGAACACTTTTTTTTTTTACGCAGCTCGGAATCTTATCGACTTCAGAGCAACGTAAGTACCCAGCCTCGGTCTCCTTTGCTGTCATATGTTGCGCTGCTTCGACCATGTCTCTGCTTCTCTCGCCTCAATGGCTACCCGCCCGTGCCCCAGATCGTCCATCTCGACCCTGGACTTACACTTACGCATAGACCAGCCCGCCGAACACGCACGAGACATCCAATGTGGTAGACGACAACGTCGAGTAACCTTCTCCGACTGCCCCGAAACCATGGCTTCCTTCCTTCCAAGCCGCTTCCGCGGCGAGACTCCCGTCACCGAGAAGAGCACGCCCTCCTGGGCTTCCAAGCGCCTCACTCCTCTCGTCCAATTCCTCTCGCGCCTCGCCTGCTCTCACCCTATCCACACCGTCGTCGTCGTCGCCGTCCTTGCGAGCACATCATATGTCGGCCTGCTACAAGAGAGCTTGTTCAATGCCAATGTTGATACCACTCCTGTGGGCAAGGCCGATTGGTCTTCCCTAGTCGAAGGCAGTCGCATACTGCGCGCTGGCCCCGAGACTGCCTGGATGTGGAAGGCCGTTGAGCAGGACACCGCCGTCACTGCTGGCGTTGATGCCGACTCCTTGGCTCTTCTCACCCTCGTCTTCCCCGATACTCTGTCGACAGACTCGCCAAGTACCGCGCCTCGTTCTCACCACGTCCCTATTCCCGACAATCTCACCATCACGCCTCTCCCCTCGACGGAGAACCCCTTCACCGCCTACTCTCAGGACAGCATCTTGGCCTACTCCTTGCCCTACGCCGAGGGCCCCGAGTTCCTCACTGCCACTCAGGAGATCCCCAACGAGGATGCCGAGGAGACCGAGACCCAGCACGGCCGTGAGAAGAAGACGTGGATCATGAAGGCTGCCAAGGTTAACACTCGCAATACCATTGTCCAATGGGCCACAAATGCCTGGACCGAGTTTGTCGACCTTCT
The DNA here is from genome assembly GCA_017140175.1 of Fusarium staphyleae. Lineage (NCBI taxonomy): Eukaryota > Fungi > Ascomycota > Sordariomycetes > Hypocreales > Nectriaceae > Fusarium > Fusarium staphyleae. The sequence continues at coordinate 6,267 of JADDON010000622.1, read as the reverse complement.
CAAGAACGCCGAGACCCTCGACATCGTCATCATGTTGCTGGGCTACATCGCCATGCACCTCACATTCGTCTCGCTCTTCCTCTCGATGCGCCGCATGGGCTCCAAATTCTGGCTTGGCGTCTGCACTCTGTTCTCGTCCGTTTTTGCCTTCCTCTTCGGCCTTGTCGTCACTACCAAGCTGGGTGTTCCCATCAGCGTTATTCTGCTGTCCGAAGGCCTCCCCTTCCTGGTCGTCACCATTGGCTTTGAAAAGAACATTGTCCTCACGCGCGCCGTCATGTCCCACGCTATTGAGAACCGACGCATCCAACTCAAGAACTCAAAGTCCGGCAAGCGATCCCCCGAGCGGACAACACAAAACATCATCCAGTACGCTGTTGGAGCCGCCATCAAGGACAAGGGCTTCGAGATCGTTCGCGATTATGCCATTGAGATTGTCATTCTCGTTCTTGGCGCCGCTTCTGGTGTGCAGGGCGGTCTTCAGCACTTTTGCTTCCTCGCCGCCTGGATCCTCTTCTTCGATTGCATCCTGCTCTTCACCTTTTACACTGCCATCCTCAGCATCAAGCTCGAGATCAACCGCATCAAGCGCCACGTCGATATGCGAATGGCTCTCGAGGATGATGGTGTCAGTCGACGTGTTGCCGAGAACGTTGCCAAGAGTGATGATGATTGGCCCCGTGTCAGCGGCGACTCCAAGGACTCGTCCCTCTTTGGCCGCAAGAGCAGCAGCATTCCCAAGTTCAAGGTTCTGATGATCCTTGGCTTCATCTTCGTCAACGTCGTCAACCTGTGCTCCATTCCCTTCCGCAACCCCAGCTCCCTCTCCAGCATCCGTACCTGGGCCAGCAGCCTCGGCGGTGTTGTCTCTCCCCTATCGGTCGACCCCTTCAAGGTCGCATCCAATGGTCTCGACGCTATTCTGGCTACTGCAAAGGCGAACAACCGACCTACCTTGGTTACTGTCCTCACTCCTATCAAGTACGAGCTCGAATATCCCTCGATCCACTACGCTCTGGCATCTTCTCTCAACGGAAGCGGCCCAGATCTGGATGATGGCCTCCGTCACTTTCAGGGTTACGGTGTCGGTGGCCGCATGGTTGGCGGCCTGCTCACCAGTCTTGAGGATCCTGTTCTGTCCAAGTGGATCATCGTGGCTCTCGCTCTCAGCGTGGCTCTGAATGGCTACCTATTCAACTTTGCCCGCTGGGGTATCAAGGACCCCAATATTCCCGAGCATCACATCGATCGAAACGAGCTCGCCCGTGCGCAACAGTTCAACGACACCGGTTCCGCTACTCTCCCCCTGGGCGAATACGTTCCTCCGACGCCTCAGCGCACCGAGCCTAGCACGCCCGCCGTGACCGACGATGAGACCGACGTCCTCCAGATGACAAAGACCCGATCCGCCAACCTACCAAAGCGAAAGGACGAAGAACTGGAAAAGATGCTGGCTGAGAAGCGCGTCCGAGAAATGAACGATGAGGAGGTTGTCTCTTTGTCGATGCGTGGCAAGATTCCCGGTTACGCTCTCGAGAAGACCCTCGGCGACTTTACTCGTGCTGTCAAGATCCGACGTACTATCATCTCCCGCACCAAGGCTACTACCGACTTAACCCACTCCCTCGAGCGATCCAAGCTACCCTACGAAGACTATAACTGGGAGCGTGTCTTTGGAGCTTGCTGCGAGAATGTTGTTGGATATATGCCTTTGCCCGTTGGTGTCGCTGGTCCTCTTGTCATTGATGGCCAGAGCTACTTTATCCCCATGGCCACGACCGAGGGTGTTCTGGTTGCTAGTGCCAGCCGAGGTTGCAAGGCAATTAATTCGGGCGGCGGTGCCATCACTGTCCTCACAGCTGACGGAATGACTCGTGGTCCTTGCGTTGCTTTCGAGACTCTGGAGCGTGCCGGTGCTGCGAAACTTTGGCTTGACTCTGAGGCTGGTCAGGATGTGATGAAGAAGGCTTTCAACTCAACCAGCCGATTTGCCCGACTTCAGTCCATGAAGACGGCACTTGCTGGCACCAACCTCTTTATCCGATTCAAGACGACTACTGGTGACGCCATGGGAATGAACATGATCTCTAAGGGTGTGGAGCACGCTCTCAGCGTCATGTCAAACGAAGCCGGTTTTGATGACATGCAGATTGTTTCCGTCTCTGGCAACTACTGCACGGACAAGAAGGCTGCGGCTCTGAATTGGATTGATGGACGAGGCAAGGGAGTTGTTGCCGAGGCCATCATCCCCGGCGAAGTTGTCCGCAGCGTTCTCAAGAGCGACGTCGATGCCCTGGTAGAGCTCAATATTTCCAAGAACCTGATTGGTTCTGCCATGGCTGGTTCGGTCGGTGGTTTCAACGCTCACGCTGCCAACATGGTTGCTGCCATCTTCTTGGCCACCGGCCAGGATCCCGCTCAGGTTGTGGAGAGCGCCAACTGTATCACCATCATGAAGAAGTAAGTCCACGTTATCCGATTGTGATGGATGTCACGCTAACTGTATCAGCTTAAATGGAGCCCTCCAGATCTCCGTCTCAATGCCCTCCCTCGAAGTGGGAACCCTCGGCGGTGGCACCATCCTCGAGCCTCAGAGCGCCATGCTCGACATCCTCGGCGTCCGGGGCTCTCATCCCACAAACCCTGGAGATAACGCCCGCCGTCTGGCCCGCATCATCGGTGCGGCTGTGCTGGCCGGTGAGCTTTCGCTATGCAGTGCCTTGGCAGCTGGTCACCTTGTCCGAGCCCATATGCAGCACAACCGGAGCGCCGCTCCCTCTCGCAGCACAACGCCCGCTCCTCCCATGACCCCCGTGTCTCTGGCCATGAGCAATGCCCAGGAGCGGTCATCATCGACCACCTCGATGAGTGCGGCGGCCCGCCAGAGGTCGAAGCGGTAAGGCGTTTATGAGTTTACATAGAGGCGAGCGGATGTAAAAGCGAATAGACGTGGCATGAAAAGCACACGATCTGTTTGGCGGTCACAGCATGGAGTTTTCGCATTTGGGACATTTTGGAAAGGTGACGCAAAGCGTACATATACATAACATTAAGATACAGGAGTAGTATAATTACAGTACCGCTTCAAAAGCATTTTAATCCTTTTATAACCTAGTTGTCTTCCAATGCCCTTACTCTTGAGACAGCCTCACCGTCCATAGATGTGAACTTGACCCCCTTACCCTGAATCTCCCGCTTACACTCATCCCACTTATCAGGCGTGACAGGCTTGGTGCCCTCCTCGACAATCCACGTCTGATAGCCCTCCTCGGCGGCATGCTCGGCTGTGGCCTTTACACAGTAATCCGCTGCCAGTCCGACGACGTAGACGTCCGTCACATCCTGCTCACTCAGCATGGCGGCCAGGCCACTATCGCACAGCTTGAAGGGGTCGTAGAAGGCGCTGTACATCTCGAGACGCTCATCCTGGCCCTTCTCGACGACGGCGTGGACGCGCGAGACGTCAAGCTCCGGGACGAGCTCGGCGCCGCGGGTGCCCTGGACGCAGTGGACGGGCCACAGGGCGGTGGTGTAGGTGCGGGAGGGATCGCTCGGGTGGACGACGGTGGCGGTGGACGACGTCGAGGACGGGTGGTTGGCGGCGAAGGAGATGTGCGTGGACGGGTGGAAATCTTTCGTGGCGAGGATCAGGGGGAAGGGGAGGGCTGTGAGGGTGTTGATGGTGGAGGCGATGGTGCGGCCATAGGGGACGGCGAGGGCGCCGTTCTGGGGCTGTTAGCTGATGTTGACTGTTTGTGTTTGTTCATGGGTGTATGAGGGTGGAAGGATGAAGCTGGGCGGTTTGATGTCAAGGTATGATAACCCTGACAGTAGATAGCATTGAGTTGAAGTATTTCCATGGTTGGTATCCTAGGGCTTGAGTCTCTTGCTGAACTCATTATCCTAGGCTCGCCTCTTCTAGATATCCAGGCGTCTTTCAGATTCTCGTGATAGACGGTTCAAGATTTCAAGTCCAGGCTCAGGTCACTCCATCGCATCGTTATAGCATGCGCTTCAACCTCACTCCCCTCTCAAGGCCAGATGGATGAAAGTAGCCAACTCACCGGCGGGCAAAAGTCCTCTTGGAAGTCGACAATGATGAGGGCGGGCTTGAATTCTTTTCCGTTTGCCATTGCATCTGTTATCACTCGTTTAAAGAGTATCACCTGTTCGTGGAAGGGTAAGACGGATGCTAATGCTGATGATGGAGTGGCTGATGTCCAGGAAAGTCAAGTTGGAGAGTCGATAAGCTGATATGGAGCGGTGTTTCGGCCCCGCTATCGGAGAGGGGCCGTGATATAGCTTTGGACGGGCGAGCAGAATCGAAAGGCCTTCAACGAGACGGATAATAAGTCTCAGTATCACCTGTTCACTCAGACACATAAATGCTAGATCCTATGGGCTATTACCTGGTGGGGAGGTCAAGATAGGGTCGGCAGCCATAGCGTTACAGATAGACGACATCACGATCGACGACAAAAAGGATGGCAAAAAATTGAAACGGTTTGTATAGGAATAGCCCGATGCGGGGGTCGAACCCGCAACCTTGAGATTTGAGATAACGCGTACTCGTAAGAGTCTCACGCTCTACCGATTGAGCTAACCGGGCCCAATCTGTTGTTGTTGAAGAATTGATTTCATATTCTCTTATATCAATGAAAGCGTCAAGAGCTTACATTAGAAAAGTCACGTGTGATCTACTGGTACGTCATCATGGAGCACGTGAGCCACGCCTCAGTGAGTTTCCCATCATCAGCACGTCCTTAGCTAAAGCTGAATCCTCGCAGTGGTCGAGCCCTTAAATTATAGCAGTATTGCAGAGTAACTTTATAGCACCCATATAGGGGATCAAAGTAGCCCAATGAAATCATCAATAAAAGGAAACAATAGAGGCTCAGTACCCAAGCCTAGCAACCCAATTATAGCAGTATAATGAGATGAAATGAGACAGACATGGATATAAATGATAGCTTTTTTCTGTTGAGGAAGTCCAGTAAAATCCCCGGTTTCGGGTACAATGGCTTCGCATATGACGGTGGACGTCTAGTCCATGTTGGAGTTCAATTTTGCAGTCGACTTTTGCTTACCGCGGACTCGTTTGATCAAATGGGAGAACACGACATATGGAAGTTGGACCTTCAGTTACTTCTCACAGTACCGTAGTAATCATTAGTGAATGAGTGGAATATCGTCATGTCTATTGTCTTTTACGGATTGGTCTCCCATATAACTTAGATAATATGATCCTATATGTGTAGGTTAGGGAAAACACAGGCACCTCAGTAACTATATTAGACTAGCTTAGACTCAATTTTGTCAAGGCGTTTTCACAAATCGAAGATACATACTCATGATATAAGTCACTTAGGTCACAATACGAATTGCACAATATCAGGTGGTGCTCGGTTGCGCTGAATACTGCTGACGGGCTGTGTCTTGGACAATACCTTAAACAGTCCTTAACTCAAAGATGCCGCAACCCATGTAACTGACGGTGCGGCGTTGACCACAGCCGAAAGCGAATCGAAGTGATATAAGCGCTAGCAAGGATAAGAGCAATCGCTAGCTAACCGACGATTTGGGGGCGAGGGGCTGTTCAGCCCAGTGAGGAGTCGTTGATTAAAATACTGCTTACTTTTCATCATCCTTAAAAGTTCATCATTGTTACCGTCGCCTACAATGGCGCCTCTCCTGCTGGACAGCTTCCCCAGCTTGGCGAGTCCATTGGGAATCATCTCTGTTGCTGTAGCAGGTTTTATCCTGCTCTACATTGTCGAGCGCCTCATTAATATCCCTTACCCGCCGGGCATTGCGCTTATAAGAGAGCCAGAAGGGGCTCGTCGGTTCAGTCTGCGCACCAGGATCGCGTACTTCACCGACTGCCAGGCGCTCTTTCACGAGGCGTACCATGATGTTTGTCCTAGCCTTCACTCTGTGTATGACCGAACTAACGCCTGATAGTATGTCAAGAAGGGCAAACCCGTTGTCATCCCCGGGCTTGGCTTCCGCAAGGAGGTCATCTTCCCGCAGAGCTCGATGAAATGGATTCTTGCACAGCCTGACGAAGTGCTCAGCGTTGCAGAGGCTTTCTGTTCACGGAGGTAGGGGTGTGCAACGAAGGTGTAAGAGGCATGTTGTGCTAAGCTAAGTGGGGATCTATAGGTTGGAGCTAAGGGAAGTGGGTGCCTGAGGCAGCCACCTTCCAAAAAATTGGTACAATGGTGGTGGCTTGGTTAATCGTCACCCCCAACGTCCCCCAACGGTATG
>JADDON010000621.1:0-35380 GCA_017140175.1 Fusarium staphyleae | reverse complement strand
AGATTATCTAGAAAATTAGCTATTTCCCTAAGAATACCCTATTAATTCTCTTTAAGAAATTCCTTAACTATAAGTAATAAGACTAAAGTCTAAAGACCTATCTTAAGATAATTAGATTAATCTCTTAAAAATAAAGTAATAGATAAACTAATCTACTACTTAGATAATATCTATAGTCCCTTTTACTGCCTAATAGATATAATATACCCTTAATAACCCCCTAACGCCTTAAAAGATAAATCTAAGACTAAGAGGCTATTATCTAACTAATAAGAAGCTTAAGACTCTAAATTAATTCCTTAGGGACTTCTCTTATAATAGAGATATTATATAATAAGACCTCTACTTCTTTATATTAGGCTTTATTAATATTAGAATAATAGCTATAAAGATAATAATAGTAATATTTAGTTAGGTCTATCACTAAAGAGAGAAATAGCTAAAGATAACCCCTATAATTTATAGGGCTTATATTAATATATATTATTATATCTTAGACTAATAGCCTTATAATAATAATTAGGCTAAAGGTAATATTATTTAGATAGATAAGAAGACCTTCTATAGCGCCTATATTAGCTATAGAAGGGTTATTATTCTATAAGGTAAGCTTATAAGAGACTATTATAATACCTAATAGTATAGTATTAAGAAGAACTATTAGAGGTCTTTCTATAGTTTTTATATAGGGCTTAGATTCTTATTTCCTATTAGAATAATAAATAATAGACCTAAATTAAGATATAGTTATTATAGCTATATCTATAGCTTCTTTCTTTAGCTATAAATATCTTATAAGATTAACCTAAATATAATATAAAATAACTTATCTATATATACTTCTTAAGTTATTTAGGACTTTATATAGCTATAGTATATCCCTATAATCTTATAGGCTACTTAAAGCCCTAACCTTAACCCTATTAAGAACCTATAGTTTATTATAGAGTCTTAAATTAAAGATAACTATTAAGTTAATACCCTAATAGAGCTATAGTAAGAAGAGGCTATTATTACTACCTAAGAAGCTATTTTAATAGACCTATTAAAGTCGTTATCCCTTAGCGTTTATAATCGCCTTAGAGAGTATATCAGTAAGGAAAGATAGCTATTAGACTATTAGGATAATATAGGTACCTCAAATTAATAAAAATATAGCCTAAATATCTATATAGTAAGGTATCTTTACTTCCCCTAATGGTATGCATACTATCTTCCCTTATATTGACGCTAATAAAACAGACCCCTGCGGCCTATAATAGTTAGTTAACTAACTGCTTACAGAGACAGGAAGGTCCAGCCGATCGATGGATACTCTAAAACCTCTGTTAGCTGCGTCAGTCCAACGTTCAATTGCGGAGAGTGGCGAGAGTTTCTTAGACGGTGAACTACTATGGAGCTATACTCCGTAGGTAGTTAGCAGGCGAAAGGACAAAGCCAAACACCCTTTCTCTTACCCCGTCGATAAGAGCCGTCAGGTGATTCAACACCAAGTGGAGGCCCCCAAGTAACCGGGGATAAGCTCCTCTCACCACCCATGATAACGCTACCGTCTCTCCAGGTCCATACTCCCCCGCTTTTTCCCTCTCACTCTCTCTCGCACCTCGAATCCTCATGCATCATGTCGCTGCCAGCCTCTACTGATCCCGTCTTACCAATCACATAACATGCCGCGCCGTCGAGCCGCCGACCGAACAGGCCCGGTCCGCACACGCACGCGCTCGGGCTGTCAGACGTGTCGCTCCCGGAAGATCAGATGTGACGAGGCTAGGCCCCGGTGTCGCAACTGCGTGGCTCGTGGGTTGGCCTGTAACCGCGAGCTGAAGCTCAAGTGGGAGCCTGAGTTTACGGCTCGCGGCTTGTCCTTTGGCAGGGAGGGCGTCTGGTGCAAAGAGTCCAACAACCATGGGCCCCGTAGACGGCCAAGGTCTACGTCTCATGCTCAGACTTCCCTCGCCCTCTTGGCGTCTCCGTCTGTTGAGCCTCGACACTTCATCAATACCTACAGCAGCGACTTCGACCCCGACTCAAATCACGAGCAGGGGTTGGGCGATGAAACGTCAGATCTCAGAGAGCAGGCTGACGCTTCTGCTTCGGCCCTCATTCTTCACTCTCAGCCATATCCAGCCTTGATACCCTCGTTATCTTCTTATCCTGCTCTTGGTAGCTTTGACCAAGGCCTGTTCGAGTACTACCTGCTACGGCTATGTCCCCTTACAACCCCTTCCACATACCTCCCTTCGCCATTTGCGAGCTTGATCGCGCCTCTCTTCACATCCAGCGGCCAAGATCTCGTCGTCCAGTCTGTTCTCGCATTTGCCGCCCGACATCGAAGCATCACCAACCCACAATGGGCTCGCGCCGCCATGAGGATGAAGGGCAACGTTCTCACCGGGCTCTTGCAGAAGATCCGATCTCCAGACATCACCACAGATGTTATACTCGATCCGCAGGTTCCTGCAGCCATGATGTTCCTGTGCCTGTACGAGATCCTGGATAACTGCGACCATCGCTGGGTCATCCACTTGCGGGCAAGCCAAGACTTTATGCGGAAGCGACAGCAACTTTTACTGCCGTCCGACCATGACTCGGGCTATGAAGACCTCGCTGCATTTGCAGAGCGCTACTTTGCATTCCAGGATGTCATCAGCCGGACGGCTTGTGGCAATTCACCTCTCTTTGGTCTCGAGTATTGGCAGAGACCCGATCAGTCAGAAGACATCGATACGTGGATGGGCTGCAGTCCAGCCATGGCATCCGTCATCTTTCGAATCACTGAACTAGCGAGAGCGCGCGATCGCGATGGCATGTCAGAGACCCAGTTCGAAGACGAGGTGGCGGCCTTGGATAGCGAGCTGGCAGCAGTCAGCTCCAAAGTCACCGTCATCGAGGCCCTCGACGATACCGTCAGGCAGTGTGCCGAGCTCAAGAAGGCTTCAGTGGAAGTCTACTTCCACTGCCTGCTGCGCGACGCAAAGCCAAGCACGTCACGAGTCTCGCAGCTCGTGGTCGAGGTGCTGCTCTCCATCCAGGAGCTGGTCAAGCAAGGCTGCGTCGCAGGCATGCTGTTCCCGCTCTTTGTCGCAGCGGTAGAGCTCAATCCGCTGGACGACAGCGATATCTTCCAGAACACAACTTCCTCTTCGGCGTCGGGTAGATGGGCCGTTCTGGAGACTCTCGATGCCATGGTAGGCGCGTCTCTGGCCAACATCGAGAGGACCAAGGCAGTTATCCTCAAGGTCTGGCGGATGCGCGACTTGCACGCCCAAGATGACCAGCCAGCGATTGGGAAGGAGAACGATTGGCACACTTTTGTGAGCCCCTATACACAGAACCTGAGCTTGGCCTGAGATGATGATGACTTGGATAGGATATTGTATGTTGGCATGATGAATTGTATGATAACCGGATACTGTAGACTTGAAATCGTTCTCGTGTAACGTTAGTCTAGATCTCATCACCCAACGATTCCAAGGATTGATACTCAGCTTCAGAACTCTCTACTAGAACCCCGAGCGCCCGTCTTCACATCTGAGACGTGTATTCCAAGTCTGAGGGGCTTGAGGAGTGGAGCACTAAATGCGAGGAGGAGGCATCCGGAGAGCTTCGCCTAACTAATCTGTGGAGGTGGAGATGTGGAGGCGTGGAGGCGATCGACAAGGGGTTGTCCAGGAAAATGGAGCTGGCGAGAGTTGACCAGCCCTCTCGGCAAGACCTTCTTTGATAGACGGACAATATCTCAACAGGCTGATAGGTTGAGATCTTTGGTTCGCGACTCTACCATCGCTATCTGTCGTATCTTGAATCAGCTAAACTGTTCCGGACCATGGAGAGCCGCGGTAAGGATCTGAGCACCTCCGCATAGCGCATCCCTACACTTCCCCACACCGGCTTTGACCGGATATTGTCAACGATCACCAAGTCCTGGGGCCTGGCTCGCTCGCCTGGACCTTCCACTCCGTCCCCTACTCCAGTCGCCACCCCTCATTTGTCATTGAGGACCGGTCGACCGGTAAACGGTCCGTGGACAAGGCATATGCTTGTCTGTAAGGATGGATATAGCATCACGCGATGTTAGCTGGCGCCGTCTGGTAGCCTTGGCATTGTGGAGGAGCCAGTGTAGATAAACACCGCTAAGAGTTCTATATATTCGAAGAATCGCTCACACATGTCGCTCGCTACCTTGGGTATTGTACTCTAACTTCTTCCACGCTGTTTGAAGACCACGGAGTATTCAACCTCGTCTTCATTGTCGAAACACCAGCATGTCTGGGCACGGGATCGAATACGCCATTCCAGGCACGGAGCAACTTATCGGTAAGTCCCCCTAACCGAACCGGAGATGAACGACCTGGCTGACCTTTTGATCACTACAGTTAGCAAAGTCGACACATCGGACCCGGCTCTTGCTGGGGATTCTGATATCGTCCTTATCCCCCAACCGTCGAGATGCTCCGGTGATCCTTTGGTAGCTCTCCATCGAGCAAGAAGCATGAACAACGGCTAATCATCGTTCTACGCCAGATGTGGCCGAAATGGAAAAAGAACTATCAGCTCTTGCTGCTGGCGGTTTACGCCTGTGCTTTCTCTTTCGGCGAGAACACCCTTGGAGGTGAGCAGACACCGTACCGTATAACGCATATCACGCAAGTTTGACAGCGATTAGCGGCCTGGACAACTGTCAGCGAGGAGACTGGAGTCTCTTTGGCAAATATGAATGGCGGTAGTGCACTCAACTATCTCTTCCTTGTGGGTAGCTTTCAGGCCTATGGGTTATCGGTCAGCTGCTAACGGATGAAACAGGGTTTCATCAACATCTGGTGGATGCCAACAGCCAACATCATCGGTCGTAGATTCGTCTTCCTCGCCACGCTCAGTCTTTGCCTAGCCACGGCCTTCTGGCTCTCGGCATTCCACGGCACAGCCCAATGGATGCTCAACCAGGCCATCAACGGCATCGGTACTTCAGCCTACCAGGCGATCATTCAGCTTGCTGTAGGCCATCCAGCCCCATTGTCTTTGTCTTGAGAACCATTACCAACAATCTTTTTCTAGATATTCGATACTTTCTTTGCTCACGAACGAGGTCGGTCAATCGGCTGTTATCTGTTTGGCCAGCAGCTGGGATCCATGTAAGTCGAGATGCATCGGGATCTTCACCGAGTCAACCGCTAACGCAAATCCCAAACCAGCCTGGGCTTGATCACAGGAGGTGCCATGGCCGACAAGATCGGTTGGCGATGGAACAAGAAAGTCTGTGGCATCATATTCTCATCTGTGCTCGTCCTCTTCATCTTCACCTTTGAGGAAACCATGTTCCCTCGGTTCCTGTTCCCGTCCACCGACGATACTGTCGCCACGGGTTCTCAGCGAGATGACGAAGCAGCTGCTGGAGGCCATACCACGAACGAGATCAATACAACAGACGATAAGGTCGGGGTTAGAGCGCAACGATGCACCAGTGATGGCGATGGCGTCGTCGATGAGTTTCCTAGGAGAACCTACGTTCAGTTGCTCAAGCCCTGGACTCGGTACCCGCAGAACAAGACTACATTCTGGCAGTATTTCCGACGTCCCTTTTTCCTCTTCTCATTCCCCAATATAGTCATCGTAAGTCACAGCTCTCCTCTGTGCAAGGATCTTACTAACAGCAGGCAAGCCCGGCTTCATCTACGCATTTGGCTGCACAGCCGGTATCGTCTCCTTCAACACCATCTCCCAGATCCTGACTTCCCCTCCGTACAACTTCAGCACCACCACCACCGGCTTCATGTTCTTTGCAGCCCTGGTGGGCAACTTTCTCGGCTGGGGTATCAGCGTGCTGAGTGACCAGCTCGTCATCTATCTCGCGCGCCGTAATGGAGGCGTCAGGGAGCCCGAGATGCGCCTGTGGATGCTGCTCCCGTGCTTCCTCTGCGCTTCCGCTGGCTACATGCTGTACGGCTGGGGAGCAGAAACTGGTGCGCACTGGATCACAATTGCCATTGGCATCGGAGGCATGATCACGCATCAGGTTGGGGCCTGTGGTATTGCCACTACCTATGCCATGGAGAGCTTCCCCGGGGTGAGTAACCGCCTCGTTCTTTATCTAGGGTTTTCTCTGGTTGCTAACCATACTAGATATCCGGCGAGCTTGTCGTTGTTCTTGCGCTGTGTTCCTCCGCGGTCAACTTTGCCATGTCGTACTCCGTTCAGCCTCTCGTCGGGGCCATCGGCTTTGGTTGGACATTCGTCTTCTTTGGGCTGTGTGTCCTTGCTTCGGTGCTGGCAGCCATTCCCCTCAAGATATTTGGGAAGCGGTGGAGAACAGCAAAGGCGCCTCGATATTACCAGTTCTTGGAGGAGGTTGGGGGCGGCACTGATTGAGCCTTTTAGGCTGATTACCATTCTTGCTCTCTACTATCAGACTAGAAAACTACGGGTTCGATCTAGAATGGCTAAAGGGTCTAATCATGGATTGGGTAGATATGTGCTATATGCTGATACTAGTTAGGATGTAGTGTCAAGACATTGAAAAGTATAACTGGCTCTGAGCTGGAGGATCGTGAGCGATCAGTGGCACTTAGAATTAGAATAAAGACTCGTGTTCTAGCAAGTGAGCCACGTCTTGTTTTATATTAGTAGTGGGAGGTTGGACCCCTCGAGTCAACCACGCAAGCTACAATGGACGTCATTATTTACCTTCTTCAGGCTACTAGAGCCTTCCACGAGCCAATCTCTGCGCCATAGTGTCATAAAACATATCAAGAAATGTACTAGTGCACAAAATCGTACATGTATCTCCGATATTCGGCTGTCTCGGCTGGACCTTCTAGTTTGCGACCAAGTGCCACTATCGCCAAGCGGATAACCAGAGCGGGGTGCATCCTTGTCACAACCTCGACTACTATATAAGCACTCTCCCACTTGGATCTACAAAAGTATGTATCTCCGTTCTGCTGTGTTACCTTCCAATCCAGACTACGTTACTCGGATATGGCAACCATGAGCAACACAACGTAAGTATCGCTTGGCTCTCAGAGATGATATGCCGACTAACCAGACTAGTAAGAAATACACACTCAACACAGGAGACTCGATACCCGCTCTTGGGCTCGGGACCTGGCAATCGAAGCCCGGGGAGGTAGAACTCGCCGTACAATGGGCATTGGAGGGCGGTTACCGTCACATTGACACGGCTTTTGCGTACGGCAATGAGAAGGAAGTCGGCGCTGGTATCAAAGCATCTAGAGTCCCCCGAGAGGACATCTGGCTCACCACCAAGCTCGACAATGATTGCCACCACCGTGTTGCAGAGGCTATCGACACAAGCCTCGCAAATCTCGGCACTACCTACGTGGATCTCTATCTGATGCACTGGCCGGTCGCCCTTGATCCTGATAATTCCAACCAAGTTCTCAAAGACTGGGACTTTGTTGACACCTGGCGAGAGATGCAGAAGCTTGTTGGAAGTGGCAAGGTGCGCAATATTGGAGTCAGCAACTTTGGCATCCGCAATCTGCAAAAGTTGCTCTCGGCAGAAAGCTGCAAGGTAATGCCCTCTCGGTGGCCTCACAATCGGACAAGGCTAACTCGTCCCAGGTTATCCCTGCGGTCAATCAAATCGAACTCCATCCGTTCAACCCATCTTCCAGACTGGTCAAGTACAACGAGTCCAAAGGCATCCACACAACAGCGTACTCCCCACTCGGCAGCACAAACTCGCCCCTGTACTCCAACGAGGCGGTGAGATCGATCGCAGAAACACACGGTCGCACTCCTCAGCAGGTACTGTTGATGTGGGGGTTGCAGAGGGGAACGAGTCTTCTGCCCAAGTCCGTCACCAAGGCACGTATCGAGGCCAACTTTGACCTCGACGGCTGGCAGCTCACGGATCGGGATATGAGCCGACTGAACGGTATCACGGAGCGCTTCAAGGTCGCCGATGACTCGTGGCTTCCTGTGAGGGTGTTCTTTGGGGATGATGAAGGGCCTGTCGGCGTTGAGACTCCTTCGATGCTGTGAGTGGACTCGGGACATGTTGTGTTATAGCTCTATAGATCGCGATTGTACCTTTATCGCAGAATTGATGATATGGGCCACAAGGCTAGACCACGAATTTCATACTACGCCTCGCCCCAATATTATGACTTGATGCCTCTTGAAAAGTTCAGATTTTACCATGCCGTAGTAACATACGTACTACGTCTCTTGCCTCGCAAAGGACTTGGTTTTTTTTTTTTTTTTGCCCGGGGGATATCATCGCCCTATTGTTTCTTGATTCTTATATAAGTCTTATGCACATATCTGGGACTTAGGGGCCCGGTGCTCGGCCAGATCTCCAGAGATTAACTCTTATCTAGGCGCCCTGTTTTATCATATTATGTCTTCTTTTCATCTTCTTCGTAGAATAGGATAATAGTCTTTCGTCCATGGCCGGCTTGCGAGCTTGGACATCCAAGGTGTCGGCGCAGGTGCTATGTTGGGATCCCCTCCGACTATAGGAGACTCTACAAACTATGAGAAGACAGGAGCCGCTGTATCTAATCCCTAAAAGATCAAGCTCTGTTGGTACTGTACTAGAAGCTTGTGGGATAGAGATAGCTAGCCTTTTAAGCAAAGTCTGAACTGTCTGGTTTTGGTTTTACCATAAGCCAATATTGGGATACTTATGTGAGTTTATTCAGAGTGCGATCCACGTCTCCCCAGCCATCGCCACGCAGCCAGCCTTTTCTATAAATACCAGATGCCTAGGTGATCTGGGCTGATCGACTCCCGCGTGAGGTGACCGCAATTGACTGAGTTGTCCTGAGTAGAAGCGGCGGCATGTCTCACCTTGCTTGATTTGTCTAGATTCGTGTCGTATAACAGAGACGATTAAGTAGTACATTCTTTTCTAATTCCCAAGAGCGAATATCTTTCGCAAGTTAAGTCCTCTATTATTCCTAGCTCTTATATACTGGTACCGTGCGTTGGTCATTAATAGTTTCACCTCACTCCTGATCATTAAATAATACATAACGTATAGTAAGTTAGTGTATAATAAGCCAAGACTTAAACATACCTTAAGACTTATCAGAGTTATACCATTAATAATAAAAGATAAAAGATAGAATTAAAGAGATAGGCCTTTATTGTAATGTCCTGCTAAAAGGTTCACAACTCATAAGGACTAGATTAGATAGTGTGGTGAGTTATTAGTCTCTGTTGATAAAAACCACACCTGTTCAACTCATTTTTATTCTGCTCTGTGCGTCGATGTGATTGTAGCCTGCGGCGCATGAGCTTAACAGCGCTGGTGTGAAGCTCACGAAAGCTAGGCTTTGATCAGGTGCGCACAGCTTTCCCGTAGCTAGTGAGACACTATGCAATTAATATACTCCGTACTGGGTTTGCAGTAAGCAGAATCACATACCCACGATCCTGATTTATCTCATGATAGCCAACATGAAGTGTTTACTTTTGGCTTTATGTGCCATTAGTGTCGCTGGGTTTCTGACTTACCCTGCACCAAACTGACACGACTTTCCGCAGAACAGAGAACCAACCGATAGTTAGAGGGTGCATCGTGTTGACGATGTAACGCAGACTGCGCCTCGTGAAATGGGTGTAATCATGTGAAAGAAGCATAGAAACTGGACAATTAACAAATTCAGACGCCTCACACGCCACAAGTCATGACGTGCGTGAAAGCTGAAGGATGCAACCCATACTTACACCGTACTCCGTATGAGAGAGGAATAACGCCACGGGAAGCGAATGCCCCAAATACATATATCATCTGTGATAGTTTGGCTGAGACTATCAAGCAAACAATTCGGTCCCTAATTTTCATGCGCCATTGCCAAGGAAACCGGCAGCATCGTGCAGCAGAGATCGGCTCTAGAAGGCGTTCGAGTGATACCAGATGTGCGGGGAGTTTTACGGCAGTTGTCAATATTTACAAACACGATTGCGTACTACGTAGTAGGGTCGAGTCAATTTGACGTAACACGGCATTAGACCGACGGATGAGTGCGACTTTGAGGCTGGGTGTCTCGATGTTGCCGTCGTTGTACGACCCATCAAGATTCTTATGTGGTTGTTGTCTGGACAGCATTACATGACGATCTTTTTCATGATGGAATATTTCTGCTTGCAAGCTGAAGTGGAGCATGTGATTCAACG
The DNA here is from genome assembly GCA_017140175.1 of Fusarium staphyleae. Taxonomy (NCBI): domain Eukaryota; kingdom Fungi; phylum Ascomycota; class Sordariomycetes; order Hypocreales; family Nectriaceae; genus Fusarium; species Fusarium staphyleae. The sequence continues at coordinate 25,234 of JADDON010000621.1, read as the reverse complement.
CTCAAAGTGGTGGAAATAATAACAAGTGACAGGGAATAACTAAATCCCCATACCAGGGCCCCCCGACATGTGTCATTTAACGGTGGAGGCAGTCGTGGCGTCAAGATTTGGGTTTGGCTGTGCTCTTTGGTTCATTTTCAAGGCCGACAAAACCAACCACTTCACATCTCCCATCGACAACACATTGAGATGGTCAAGCGCCGAGATTCGCAGAAACAGACAGATTGACGATAAGTGGTGCCGACGCGCGTTATCCACCATCTGATTGGATATGCTTGTCGCAGGGGCCCTGAGAGACGGATGATGGATTCATCCTGGCGCGATCCTGGCGCACAAGCTGCAGCGGCTCAGGCTGTCAATACCGGTACAGTACTGTAGGAGTCCGACCCCGACTTGAGCGGTCGACGCCTTTCACCAAAGGATTTAACTAACTAACGTTAGTATGTCATCGTTTTCTTGAAGCACCATGGTTACATGTTACGGAGGAGCTGCCACACTGGGTCAAGGCTAATCCCCCTAAAATATCCTTAACACTTGACGCGTCTAGCGTCTTCCCGGCCGCTTTCCAGGTTGGAACAAGCCTTGACTACGTTAGCGTTAGAACGTGCGTCAGAAGCTTGTTTTGGCGGGCTCTTATCGGCCCAGCGCTCAGCGCGCTTCCACATGCTGACGGACTGAGACTCGTATCTCGATGCCTTGAACAATAAATAGCATCAACTCGGGATCAACTCGGGAATGAATCAGCATTCGCTTACTGTAGCTTAATTGTTGAGAACTGCTTTATTGATATACCTATCTAGTTATTCATTAGCTAATAGTACTTATTTCTTTCTGCCTTTTGCCGTCATTTACGGATACTGTACTGTATGTACCTCCCAGTGGCTGTTTGCTCAACTTCAACAGGCCCTGCTACAATCCCAGGCCCTGCTATCCCCGGCCCTTTCCCTCTGAGCACCCCCCACTCCCCACTCTAACTGTAGCGCAACCCCTCCAATAAGGTATTGAAACCCCCTGCCCTGGATCCTCATCCTCATTCCTTCTCTGAGGTGACGACGGAACTGGAACTTCCGATCTTGTCCATTTCCTCTTAACGTTGTTCCTCCACCTTTGCTTAACCTATTCTTTTGCGCTACCGTCTCTTCCCTTTCTTCCTCTATTTCTCTTTTTGTTTCTTTGGTCAATCTTCTCCCTGACACTCGTTTCGCTCATATTCAACCTGGCTATCTACGCTCGCTTCCTTGGCCCCTCCGATGTTCCGCCCGACCTCGGCTCCAGAGCTTTCCGCTGCTATCACGAATCCGAACCCCGGCCTTCAGATACTCGAGCAGTCACAAACGGCTCATTCACCGATAATCCCAAGGCTAATAGTGTAATCCATTGTCGCCTTGGATCGCATTCGATACCGTTGCTCACCAGCATCTCTCATCTATTCTGTAAAGAATCTTGGACCTGTGAAGGCGAGAGCGCGCACTTTCGCCAAAGATGTTTCAATCATCCCCTCGACTAGCCCTGGCGGCCCGAATTCTCCCCATCGTCTTTTCGATTCTCCTCGTCGTTGCGGTTATCTTTGATAGCATTTCGCCCAACGATGACCCTTACCGTTGTAAGGCACTCTTAGGTGACGACCTGCACAATGGCAGCTGGCTTCACGCCCCCGATGACGATGGTGCCAGGAAGCCGTTCACCAACTGGCAGCCTGATGGCTGCATGCTTCACAAATACTCCAAAGAGGATATTCACCAATGCATGGGCGACCGTCACATGGTCTTCTCGGGCGACTCGACAACTCGTCAGGTATTCTGGGCGATGGCACGATTGGTACGTGGACTCTCGAAACTCCCATGCGCCAGCTTGGACCTTGGGTTCTCCAAGATTTGGACACTGACCAATATCACTTGCAGCTTGACCGCGAGAAGGCCGACAAAGTTCGAAGCAATTCCAAGAAACACGAGAGCTACGACATGACCTTCGATGGTATCCGGATCAAGCAGATTTGGAACCCTTATCTCGAGACGGGCAAACTCAATCCTAACCTGACCCATGAGCTCAAGGTCTTTTCCAAGGAGAAACACAGCCCAGTGCCAGTTGAGGAGCAAGAGGGTGCCGCGCTTATGATGCTCGGTGCCGGCAGCTGGTATGTACTCAAATACGTCGAGGGGGAATCAAAGGAGCTATTCCAGAGGGCCTTCGACAACGTCACCGATCTGCTTCATCTCGACGACCTGCCCACCTTTGGCTCGCTCCCGATGGACACCGAGGATGGCGTTGGAAACGAAGTATTTATCGCACCTGTCGCCCCACCATTTTACAAGGAGCTCCCAAAGTCTCGAACTGGACCTGAAGGCGTGCATGAAGGCGAAGTCGAGGCCATCGACCAGTACATCTACGATACTGAAAAAGTTCGCAATTTGCGCATCCTCCGAGCCTTTCCTGAATTGTCACATAACCAGCCCGAGGCCATGGTCGATCGCCACGACACTGGCTTTCACGTAATCGACTCGGTCGCTGAGATCAAGGCCCAGATTCTGCTCAACCTGCGCTGCAACGCCAAGCTCGACAGGTCAGCCAGGTATCCCTACGACCGTACCTGCTGTACCGACTATGGCTCGCGACCATTCGCTCAGGTCGTGGTTCTTGGGCTCACGGCTCTTTACGCGTTGGCATGTATTGCGTTTGAGCTTATAGACATCGCTACCTCAGCCAAGGCTCCGCGGAGTCAGCTCTTTAACATGAAGGTTGGCGTGTTTGCCGTCGCTCTTCTCTACTGCTACGTTGCCGACAGGACCGAGCTTTTTTCCAAAGGCATGAAGGAGTTTGTTCCATTCGAGTTTATGACTCTCATCGTCCTCTGTTGCATCGTGGGTACTATCACAATCCGTCGAAGCACGTTTCGCGCACCCCGTATCCCCGTTGCCGACACAACGGCCGTCGTGTCTGCCCAAGAGGACGCAGGGATCATGTCGCGAGATCAGACGGAAGAATGGAAAGGATGGATGCAGGCCGCTATCCTCGTATACCACTGGACTGGCGCGTCTCGAAATCTTCCCATCTACATGTTTATCCGACTACTGGTAGCAGCATACCTGTTCCAGACCGGATATGGCCATGCCATCTATTTCCTCGCAAAGAAAGACTTTTCCTTCCGCCGTGTCGCTAACGTTTTGCTTCGTCTCAACATTTTGAGCTGCGCCCTTCCCTATATCATGGGTAACGATTACATGTTTTACTACTTTGCGCCGCTCGTCAGCTTCTGGTTCATGATCGTGTACGCGACAATGGCCATCTGCCCCAAGTATAACGATAGCACAAGCGCCGTCATCTGCAAGATTTTTGCTTCGCTCATCCTCGTCACGGGCATTCGTCGTCTCACGCCACTCACTGAATGGGCCTTTGCGATTCTCGATGTCCTATTTCGCATCAAGTGGGACCTTCATGAGTGGGAGTTCCGCGTTGGACTGGATGGCATCATTGTATACGTCGGCATGCTCGCGGGTGTTGCACAACAGCGAGTGACGCGAAACAGCTCGATGCTCACTGACTACAAGAACGCCATCATCCCTTCGATTATCACCCTGATCGCCTATGCCACTCACACCCTTATCTTGTGCGATGAGAAGACAAAGTACACCTCGGTGCATCCCTACTTCTCATTCCTCCCAGTCCTAGCCTTTATCGCCCTCCGAAACGCCACGACCCCCTTGCGCAACTTTTACTCTACCGCCGCCGCCTGGCTTGGTCGATGCTCTCTTGAGACCTTTATTCTACAGTATCACATCTATCTCGCGGCCGACACCAAGGGCGTTCTGCTTTTGGACTCGTTCAAGGGGGATGGCAGTCTATTCGGAGATCGGTGGCGCGATCTCGTCATAATTGTACCTATCTTTCTCTGGATCAGCCACCTGGTTGCTGAAGCATCCGGGTCAATTGTGAAACTGGTGATGCACAAGTCTGAAGAACCAGAGTACGACGAGGAGAATGCGGTCAAGATCAAATACACCCTGCTTGACGGATACGCGCTGGATCGCGTCAATCAGGTGCTGAAGGCTACGATGTCTGTGGTTGACGAACCTGTTCTTCGAATAGCGGCCATCCTGGGACTGATGTGGCTGCTTAACTGGGTGAGCAGATTTTGGCAAATCAGGTTATGACGTTCAAGCTAACTTGTCTTTAGATGTACTAAAGAACAACCAGTCTCATATTTGTCTTTACTCGCATAGACTACATGGTATTGAAGCATCGAATTGGCGCATGATAGAGGACGGTAGCGAGCGTGTTTTCAATCCTTGGGTATCAAAGGCATGGACGAACTCGGAGTTATTGAGCCTTGCGACAAGTGGGACACTAGATCAAGTTAGACACTAGCATCTGCAGACGACCTGGATGTCACTGCAATTTTCATTCGTACTTGTTTTCTTGCGGGTTCACACGGCATCCTCTTGGTCAGGTCGTTGTCAATGAGCATCATTTATTTCGGTCATGCTTTGTTCTGTTCAGCCAATTTATCATAACAGGGACGTTGCTGCTTGTCTTATTACTAGTACCAGCCATCTCACAGTGTCCACCCTTGACTTCCTCCATGTCCTCGGTCCTGCTCAGCTGCGTGACGCACACCAAGCTTGCGGCAGGCTTGGGCTTATCCTTGAACTTGCTGCATACCTGGTGTCAACCTTGTTGTCTTTGATGGTTTATCTGCACCGCCCTGATGGTGCACGACGTAGAAATTTGACTAGTATAGAGGATTATAACCGAGCCTATTGGCCACTTTGGAGCATTCGGGTTAATTCAAAGGTTGTAGGTGAAAGGCGAGGTCTTTTTGTCACAGATAGTTGGAGGCCCCCCCGTGACAAGAATACAAACTCCAAATACAGTCAGAGAAGACCATCATTCGCCGTCTCGTTGAGCACCCACCAGGACAGTCTCTCGCTGAGTCAACCCTGTCCACTCCCAGCAAGCCCTCCACAGAAGCCGGCGCTGCGCAAGATCCATGCTCAACCGCGACGGATCAACGGCCTGTAGACCCACGTGATACCCTCTGACGTCCTTGAAGCTATCGTCGACGCTCAGCTCGACCAGATCTCGGCCCGCATCTTCGGATCGGCGGAAGGTGCCCGTCATGTATTTCAAAATCGGGAGGACGAGGTTCACGGTCGAGAAGAGCCTCCTCACGAGCGGTTTCTGGATCGAGTTTCCGCGCGAGTCGACCAGACCGCCGGGGTCCATTGCCGTTGCGGTTATGTGGGAGAGGTTGGGGTCCTGATATATCAGCTGAAGCGAGATATACGACGAGAAATATGGTTAGGTACCTTTGCCAGCAACTCGTTCAGATCATGCATCAACATGACGTTCAACAGCTTCGTGGTACCATATCTTTGGAACCCACGGTCATGTTCCTGGCCAGGTTTGTCCGGAGCAGGCTTGACAAGTAGGTCGACATCCTTCGGAAACTCTGCGACTAGTTTCGACAGCGGATTGGGGTTCTCGCCATAATGCGCCGTGGAACCAAGAAGCACTATCCGTCCACCTCTCCCCATGGAGCCGAGAAGCTTGAGCACGAGCAGATAGTGAGATAGATGGCTGACCTGAAAAGTCCTCTCGAATCCATCAGCCGTAAAGACCTGCTCGGTCAGCGACCATGCAAAGGCGTTACAGACGATGGCTTTGATAGGTGGCAGCTCTCCACTGGCGATCTGTCCAGCGAGGTTATCCGCAAAGGCACGGACGTTTACGAGGCATGCTAGGTCAAGGGCTTCTATGTGAGCGCGCGGGGTTTTGGACCCTTGGATTATCTGGGCGAGCTTTGCCGTGTTGGCGTCTGTTTCGGGGGATGCGTTGCGGACGGTTGCGAGGAGGGTGTGTGATGGGTAGGCTGAGAGGATGTGCTTGACGAAGCCCAGTGCTAGGGAGCCGTTTGCGCCGGTGAGTACGACGGTGCCGTCCATTCTGGGTATATTCGGAGTAGTTAGTTGAACCGAGTTGCGTATCGTGAAGAACTTTGGTCAGTTGCGGCGAAACCCAACTTCCACTGGCACGAGATGGAAAAAGGACGGCTCTTCTTCTTTCCTCTATAATAGCAGTCATCTTGACGATAAACCTGTTTGTTTTATATATCAGTATCGATGGTCCTGGCGCGGAACTCCAGGGATATCGGAACTCGGAAATCCGTGGAGTTCCAGGGCCCATACCTGTTGACTAACTAGTTAATTACACCAAGCGCTATATATGATATTCAACAATATATGTCAGATCCAATTCTTCCAGAAAAGACACTAACCGTGTGCCGTTGCCGTTAGTCCTGATCATGAAAGTTGATATTAATCGTTGCCAACGTGGCTATACAAATAGGTGCAACTTCACCACTCCATGTCATCCAATATCGACCAAGCCGCGGACGGACTCAGCCCAATAACCTCCTCTCCTCGCAAACTCCCGTCCTTGATCCGCTTCACGCGGTTGACCTGCCCTTTCGCCCTTCGATCCAACTCTTTCGCCATCCCCAAAAGCGTCTTGAACGGCTGCTGGGGCAGCATACAAACCATGTGCATAAAGGCCGCCTGACAGCCATCTATCAGCTTCCTATCCGTCTCGATGGAACCATGATCCGGAAATTCAATCATGTTGACGATCAACAGGATCAGACAGCAATATGACCCGCAGGTTAGTAACCTAGCTCATCAGCACATGTTCTGGCGCAGATGATGAAGCAGACTTACCAGAGGGTGTGGTCAGTCTGTTGTTTCATGGCGAGGAGTTCAACGCACAGGCGACTACGCTGGACACACTCGTCCCAGCCCTTGGGCAGCGGCGTGAGACTAGACCGTCTGACCTCGCCGTCATGTTCATCGTCGTTGATTTCTATCACAGCTGGCGAGAGATAGCGATTCACCCTGTCGACCCACTCCTCATCGAATGAAAAGATGGACCGGACATGGATTAGACACTCGAAGTGACGATAGAACATATGCATCGTCAACTCTATCGCCACTGGCGGAAGGCGCTTCTTCATCTCGTCGACATTTTGCAGTTCTGCTGGTATTGCCTTGGTCCATTCGTCGAGCTTTTCCTCAATACGAGCAAGGGCAGTGCACTTCTGCTCTTGGGTGAGTGTCTTCGACCTCTGGCTGTACATTAGGTCGTACACCCTGCCCTGGATGAAGGCAAGCTGCACACGAGCTCGGAGATAGGAGATGTGAGGGGTATCTGCTGTTGATTGTATGACGCCCAGTTCGTCTTCCGGTTCAGCTGCCGGAAAATCGATATCCGTTTCGCCATCTGGTTGGTGATACGGTGCCCGGGCACGCAACGACAGTTCCTACTCGAGGTGAGTATGTGAAAAACAAAGCATATTAAGGGTGCCTACCCTGTCATACACATATGTAATCCAAAACACGCGGCATCTCGCCAACACGTCTGCTTTGGAGAGGCCTGCGAGGGCTTGCTTGGACTGCAATCGCATGCTCTGCGCCAGCCGCACCACGCTCCCCATCAGCACGATGGCGAGTTGATATTTCGCAGATCCTTGGTAGAGTATAACCGCGCCCAGTAATACCTGCACCCCTGTAAGGTCCTCTTCGTGCGTCATCAGCTGGGTCATGACCGATTCGACGTTACGGAGGGCTTGAGCGAGTGCTGGATCATCCATAGACCGTCCCTCGAGGATGCGATAGCTGAGGGCCAGGACAATGTTGATAGCGGCCCATGAGACCATGGTTCGTTTATCCGAGAGGGAATAGTAGTCTAGCAACATGCGCATGAATACGGTCTCGTCAAAGAGGGGAACCAGGCGATTATAATCGCGGAAATAATTGTCCACAACAGGGAGGATTTCTGACAACGGTGCCAACTCCAACTGGTCTGATGTCTTGGTAGACGGTAAAGGTTCGAGATATGAGGAGCTTGGGTTATTCGCCATCCCGTTAGGGTTTGGTACGGTCCAGTTGCCAGAGAGGCCGAGGTCTTCAAGGCTGAGGTCAGGATACTGCACGGCCGTCTGATCTGGAGCCGAGGGTTTGGCTCCTGTCAGCATCATGAGAAGGGTTTCGATACTGGCTAAACGCTCCTCGAGAGCGTCCATGCGATCAGGTCTAGCCTAGGTCAGTACTCTCAGTATGAAGCCGGGAAGATCACGTTTCGTACGAGGCCGGGACAGCCGCTGGCTCATCCCTCCTCGCAGCGGCTCTCCTTCTGCTGACGACGGTGATCGTACACGTCACCCCGTAGAGAGTGCAGTTGGAGCATGTTGGCTTCCGTCCGTCGCATTTGATTTTCCTCGAGACGCAGTAGTCGCAGGCTAGACGGCAGCATCAGGTCAGCGAGATCGTTCCAGGGTGATAGGCGACTACCTTTGCGCCGTCCGGTATGCGCGGCGGCCTCCATTTTGATACATAAGATACTCGGTCTGATGGTTCGCGTCTTACAGCACGTGTAGTAGCTTTGCTTGCATATCGAGCGAATTAGTCATCATGAAAGTCAGGCCTTGTTAAAGTGGGTGAAGACGAAGCCTGTGCAGATCTTGGCGCTCATCCACTTTGCTAGTTAGTTTCATGTCACCTTGCAAATCGCCACTCTCAACAAATCGCGTGTGGGGACACAGCATTGATGTGAACCCAGATTGATAAGATCATCTGCGAGTTCAAACTTGTATCAACCATGGTCAATTCTCATTACTTTTGATGTCATAATACATTGGATATCAGTATCCGCCTTCCCACCAGCTCAACAACGTTCAGTGAGCGACAAATTCATTCAGCAAGAGGCTCTGCGCGATGGGGCCCGTGTGTGTCCTTGACCCTCAAAATCCACAATGCCAGCAAAAGTGCTCTATAGATCTATGGCGTATGTTTTAGTCTATCGTGTCTATGTTGCAAGGTCTCGTCTATCTCTATCTCTATTCTCCAGGGATGACTCGGGAGATCTACTCCTTGTGCCATCGCATGGCACCAGGCTCGTTGGGGTCGAGCTCGACATACTTGAGGCTGCCGAACACGGACCACAGCTGGCCCAGGAAGCTGCGCTCATCAGCGTGGTAGAGGTTGCCGAGGAGAGGCTTGATGGCCTCGGTGGCTTCATCGGCCTTGTAGAAGGGGATGCGACTAGGGGGCAGTCAGTACAGGTTCGATAGATCTCGTCAAGGGTGAAACTTACGGGAAAAGGTGGTGAACAACGTGCTTCTCGATGATGCCGTGGAACAGGTGCTTTCCGACAAAGCCAAAGTCACGGTCAATGGTGGCGAGAGCACCCTTGACGTAGGTCCAGCCCTCGGGGGTGTAGTGAGGAACCTCGGGGTGATGGTGATGGAGGTAGGTGATGGCAACTATAATTTAGTCAGTGGTTGATCACCTTGTGCACACGATCAGAGGATGTCTTACCGAGCCAGTTGTGCACCCAGAGGTAGGGGACAAGGTAGAGGAAGAGCACGGTGGAAGTTCCAACAGCCTTGGAGGCAAAGTAAAGGGCAGTTCCCATGAGAGCCAGGCCGACGTCCGAGATGAAGATGAATGGGGCCTCGCTGGGACGGAAGACGGCGCTGGTGGGCTCAAAGTGACTGACTCGGAGCCACTTGCCAAGACCAGTGGGCTCGAACTGCTTGCTGCCCTTGCCGGAGGTGGCGTTGAACAACAGGTACACCTGCCAGCCGAAGAGCTGGTGGAAGATGAGCTTGACGAGCTGGGCGATGGGGGTATCCTCGAAGAGCTCGTGAAGGTCGATACCGGCAAGGAACAAGGGCTTGGAGGTCTTGGGCTGAGTCGCAGGGACGAAAGCCATGTCGAGCTCCATGTGGCCAGTGAAGCGGTGGTGACGGTGGTGAGAGTACTTCCACGAGAAGTAAGGGACTAGGAGGAACGAGTGAAGAGCCCAGCCAGTGACGTTGTTCAGCTTGCCGTGGGTGGAAAAGGCACCGTGGCCGCACTCATGGCCGAGGATCCAGATTCCAGTGCAGACGAGGCCCTGGACGAAGCCGTAGACCATCCAAGCTGCGAAGCGGAGGGTAGGGTCCGGGATGGTGGGGATGAAGGTGAGGGCAGCCCAGACGAGGGTGGCCACCATGGCAAGGTCGCGGAAAACATAGTAGTAGGATGTGACGAGCGAGGGCTGGAAGCAGTGAGCGGGAATAGCATCCTTGATGGTCTTGATGTCGGGGAACTGAGGCTCCAGAGTGACCTTCTGAAATGTCAGTATACGGAAGCAAAAGGCGTACTCTCAACACTTTTTTTCACCGCTTTCCTTACCTTGGGGAGATCCTCAACCACGACGGTGGTGGCAGTGCGCTGTCGAGTCGCCATGATGTACAGCTTGCTGGCAGCAGAAGACGAGGCGGTTGAAGATGTGAAGACGAGCCAGCGACTTCGACGACAAGTGAACAGTTGGCGATGAAAGAGAGAGAAGAGGTGGGAAAATTCTTTTGCTGCCGCCCCAGAAGCTCAGTTTTAATCGAGGCCTGGAGGATCTGGATCCCCTTTGCCCTTTTGGCTGGGGTCCAATCAAGCCCCGCGGCATGTGAAAGAAGACTCCGCTCCCTCAACGTTATCCTTGGGAAATAGGGGTCCAGGCCCCGTCTCCTGACACAGGCCAATAGGGACGACGCGTTGGGGCGTTCTAGCGGCCTCGTTGGGTCCACGGTGCGGGAAATCATGGAGAGGGAGCGAGATAGGGATGAGGCCAGGGAGGAGGGGGAGCTGTTCCGTGGTGGGACTTGGGCGAGATGAGCTTGGACGATCTCTTTTTTCTTGGGGAGAAGCTCCAGCGGAAGAGTTTTACGAGTTTACGAGCTGCTGGAGAGCTAAATCCGTTCAAAGAGGGATCAATTGATGATATTCCAACACCGATATCCTCCAGAGGCCTCCCTCGCTTAAGATAACTAATCTCTGCACAAAGGGACCTTTGATCGAAATCTTGAAAATAAGGCTCAAAACGTGCACGTTCCTGGATTGTGGAGCCTGTGCCACCCTGCGATAAGGCCAATCCGCAGCCGCTGACTGGTCACGTTATTCACTTGGCGCAACTTTATGCAGAATGGGTGCTTGTCAAGTTGTGCAGCCGGCGGGTGAATGGATGCGAAGATATCCGACAAGCTTTTTCACCGCCAGGATACAAACGTACGGATACAGTACAAACGTACGACAGCTTTGCCACTTTTTAACCGGTTACGGTCTGTGCGAGTCAAGGCGGTGCAGAACCGAAAGTCAATGACTCGTCCATTTCCAGAGATACAAGATTCATTCTATCCGTATTATTATTCCTCTACCCAATCCTGCCAAGGTTGCTATTTTTGGACCTTGCTCTATATGTAGTTATGTGTATATATGTATGTACTGAGAAAATGACAACGCGCCCTGCATGAGCCCTTCATATGACCCCCCAGTACTCTTCCCTGCACCTCATACATTATCGTTACAGTCGTCATTACAGTCTAGAAGAGAAAAGAGGCCACAAACACCAGGCATGTGTAGAGCGTCGTGACCGTGTACTCGAGCTCGAACCACGCGGCCTGGCCACCAAACGCAATCTTCTTGCTTTGCTGGGACGGATGCGCGACCTGTGTCTTGGGGTCGCGGTTCAGCAGTTCCTCGCGCTCGGGCATCGCGGGGGGGTCGATGGCGTATGAGATGGGCGTCCAGAGGGAGCTGCAGATGAAGAGGAACGTCAGGGGAGGCCAGAAGGCGTGCGTGAGGAGGCCGACGAGGACGTCCTTGGTCGTGTACGCGGTGTTGAAGGAGCGGAATGAGGTCAGGACCACGGCAACCAGAGTCAAGTAGACGAAGCTGAGGTGGAAGAGGGCCATGTAGTTGACCAAGATGCCCCAGAGGCGGCGGAACATGTTCTTCCTGAGCTTGGGGTCTCGCTCGTTGAGAGCTGAACCAAGAGATCCAGTGGGCTTGAAGGCCTGGGTCTGGCCGCCGAGCCAGGTGGGGAGGATAAAGGATCGGATGATGCACAGCGCGATGTAGGGTGACATCCAGAGCTGGTAACGCGAGCCTCGCTGGCCAGTGTGGTATCCCGCGGGAATGAAGAGGGCGAATTCACAGATTCGGTTCGAGATGACGGACGCGAAACAAGCTCTGACGAGCCATCGGAGCTGATCATCGCTGGCATACGCAACCAGAGGCTTGCCCATAACCAGAATGATCGGGATGGCAAACATGGAGATGGTCAGAAGAATGGTGTACAAGCTCAGCGATGCATACAGAAAACCCGAGAAACGCTGGGCCACCGTCATCTGCTTCACCTTGTCGCCATAGAGACAGAAGTTGAGCTTGAACGAGGTATCCACGGTACCGATGGCCCATCGAGTTCGCTGCTTGAGATGGCTGCCGTAGTCATCGGGGACAGTACCGAACTGAAGAGGCTCGTGAACATAGGCCGTCTTCCATCCCTTTCCGAGCATGAGAGTAGATGTGGCGACATCTTCAGCCAGAGAACCAAGAGGGAAGTTGCCGATCTGGTCAAGCGCCTCCCGTCGAGCGACATATCCGGAGCCGGTGCACCAGGCAACACCAAGGGCGTCCTTGATGGGCTCGATCACGTGGACGAAGAAATCCAGACTCTGCGCCAGGGGATCGGAAGTGGGCGTGTTGTAGAACAGCTGAGGAGGACAAGCGAGGGCCATCTTGGGGTCGACAACGAGATGGGGGAGCACAGCGCGGAGCCAGTCACGCTCGGGGATCTATCACGGTGAGCACAGGGTTCCTCTCTGGGCGAGAATCGAGGTGAGCACTTACCATATCGGCATCCAGAGCCGCCATGTACTGACCAGCGCCCCCGGGGAGCAGATGGACCTGGTCCAGGCCGTAGTTGAGGTTACCGGCCTTGAAGTGATGGGGCTGGCCGGGGATCTTGATCCGAGCCATGTAGTAGAGGTTCGGGTACGTCAAGGCGAGCTGAGCGCAGGCCGTCTCCAAGCCAGAAGACTTGCCGTCGTCGAGGAGAATGACACGGAAGCGGTCGCGTGGATAGTCCAGGTCACAGGCAGCACGGACAGTGTCCATGACGAGGTCGTCATCCTCGCCGCAGCAGGTGACGAAGGCGTCAACAGTAGGAACATCGTTACCCGTCAGTCTCAGCTTGGGACGCTGTCTCTTCTTCATGGACCACATGGTCCAGGTGTTGTGCATCAGCGACGGGATAGCGGTGGCGATCTCGACGGCGATGAACACCCACGCAGCAGCGTACGTCTCACCAGCGGCATTCTGCGCCCAGATGACACAGGCGACGCGCAGGGCAAGATAGGCGATGTACAGCCCCGTGTTGGCAAAGGTCAGAAAGGGCACAAGGCGGAAGACATGGCGCTTCCAGCCCTTCCAGATGTCGGCGTCGTCCCGCTTGTGCACCTGCTGGATCGCGTCAGTGTCGACAAAGTCCTTGGAGGCGTTGGGCGGCGACGTCGACCCGGGCAGCAGGGCCGCCAGGCTCAGGTGGCTCTGGTTCTGTTGGTCGGAAGAATAGTCAGTGACACTGGAGCTCGAGGGTTCGCCAAAGTAGGTACTCGGAGGTGGCGGGGCTACCATTAAGCTGGACGGCCGCCAGTCGACCGACGAGTTGGGGTGCTTGTGCATCGGCGTCGCCTGGCCGCTCCGCAGCGAGGGAGTCGCTGATCGTGAGCCGCCGGGCGTCTCGTTGAAGTAGTGAGGCGTCTGGGGGCTTCCGCCGAGAGCAGGAGGCCACTCCGCGGGGCTGTAGTCGTCGATGTGCGCGGGGGACGGCCTCATGGGCCTCCCTTGCTCGGTGATGGAGCGGCCCTGGAAGTCGTCGTGGGAAGAGTATGGCGAGTACGGTGTGTACTGTTGATCTGGGGGGCCGTAGGGCGAGGCGAGGTCTGGCTGGAAGTACTGATTCTGCTGTTGTTGCCGTTGCTGCTGTTGGTTCTGACGCTGCACGTCGATTTCAACCATCTCCCTATACTCCCTCTCCTGCTCCCCCTCGCCATATCCTCGATACCCATTCATCTTGCCTATGCCTCGAGATCCAGACGCATGCGTCGGCCCGTTTACAGGATGGAAGCAAGCTGGGGGTTCACCGGGAAACGACAGTCAGGACGCTCGGCGTCGATACTCGGCGTATAGACGTATGACTCGGTCCTCTCGTGGTGTTGCTCTCAAGCGAGTGTTGTGCTTTACAAGGCAGATGAAGAAAGAAAGAAGAAACAACTAATACCAAGACGACAGTTCAAGAGCGAGAGAAATGGCCAAGAAAGAAAGTATGGGCCGGACAAGGGAGACGGGAGTGAGAGGCCCGGGGGAGGGAGAGACTTCAACTGGCACGTCCCAGTCTCTGCAGAGTATTCAACCCTTCGGCGAGGGCGGAATCCATGCAACACGAAAAAGACAAACCAGAGACCAAGACGGGGCGTGACGTGACGTGCGTAAAATTAGCAGCGCCTCGATATCTAGTCCAACGTTAAAGCAATGGGGGTGGTGCCAAAGTTGCCTCTACCTCTCTCCCCGTTCCTGGGCCGTCTGGGACCACCATTTTGCCTTTTTAGCTCTGAAGCTCTACAAGCCATCTTCAGTCTCGCCCAGTGACATGCCGTCGACGTGCTCGTATCGCGAGGATCGTCCTTGGACCCGCCAGAGGGGCTACTATACGATTCCCGAACAGGGATCATCCCGGTACATATCAGGGGCTCCCTCAGCTGCCATCAACCTTGGCTCTGGGAAGCTTGTGTCCCTGGGCCGAAGCTGACTGGTCGCTCGCCCTCTTATCTGAATTTTTCTCTCGTTCGGCTGCATCCTCGGCATGCCGGCAATCAACACGGGGGGTGTGGTGACGGTGTTTCTGGCCTCTAATCACACCACGACTCTGGGCTCTCCTCCACACATGCAAGGGGGTGTGTATATTCCAGGGGGATGAGACAGGAGTGAAGACGAGAAGGAAGATGTTAACGTTAGTGCTTGACGAAGCAAAAAAGAAAGATAGACACGGTGCCAAGTTGAGCTGAGCTAGGTAGGTTCAGGAGGAGAGGACTTCTCTCTGCAGGTTCCGACGCAAGTTGGAAGCATGTCCCTTTTTCCTTGACCAGTCCGACGACCATCGTTGATTCCGCGTCCTATCTCTTCTGTTCATAGCAAGTCGAGAGAGAGACAAGTCGCTCTTTTGCTCGTTTCTTGACTATCCCATCGTTCCGCCCGCCATGACGGTCCGCTTCCTCGTCAACTTTGGCCTCATCGCCCTGCCCATCGCCATCACGCTGGGCATCCTGCTTGGCCTCGAGAGCGGTCGTCACGCAGCCGGCAAGCCTCCTCTGTTTGCGCCCGAGAAGAACAACAAGGTCAAGACCCAGCAGTACTGCCAAAAGTCGTTCGGTATTCACCCCGAGAGCAAGGGACAGGAGTACACACGTAAGTACCTCGACTTTTCTCTCTCTGCTCTTACAAGCCCCCAAGGAGATCTGCCTGGCCGTTCTTGTGTCTCCTCATCCCCCGGTCGGGTATGCACCGTTGACGTGTGGCCTTGTGCTGTGCTCCTCCACAAGGCTACGTCGTGAAGCCGCACGTTGTGCCTCCAAGCCCACCTCTACCTCGACGCCTGGAACTGTTAACCTGTAACTTACTGACTCTTGCACAGTGAATCCTAATCAGTGGGGTTGGGATGAGGGTGACGACGGATCACTATGCTTGAATGTAAGTTTGGCGCCTCTACATATCTCACTGCTTCCCCGGATTCTCCCCCCTCATCCATCCCAGCAGGTCGACTGCTGTTGATCTCAGATCCACCCGAGCTGAACATGGCGGAGATGCTAACATGGCTTCGAGGTTACTACACATAATAACCAGACCTATGCTACCAACACCACGGCCCCCAAGTGGTCGGTGACATGGGAGTACCCCCAGGGACCAGAGACGGCTCCCGTCCATGCCTTTCCTAACATCAAGGTCGATGGTGACATCTTCCCTGCCCAGCTCAAGTCCATCCAGAAGATCCAGATCGACTTTGAATGGACATATGGCCTTGGCGAGAAGGCTGTCAACACGACCGACCTCGCCGAGCTCAAGGACAATCTGCTCAACGCCAACGTGGCGATGGATATGTTCTTGGACAAGGACAAGGAAAAGGCAAAGGGCAGCGAGGACGCATCCCACGAAATCATGGTGTGGTTCGCCGCTATCGGACCTGCTACTCAACCCATTGGCTTTGGCGACGGTGGCTCCGATCCCATCGCGAAAAAGACAATCCACGGAACCGAGTTGTGAGTCCGGCCTCTTGCACCATCTCGACCAACGTGTATTGGCTAACCTCTCATACGTAGCAAACTCTACGTCGGACAGAACCAGGCCAAGCAGAACGTCTTGACATGGTACGTGGAGAAGCCGACGCAAAAGTTCAGCGGCGATCTCTATCCGCTCATCGACGAGATCCTGTCCATGGAGGAGAAGGACTACCCTTCGACGACGGACTACATGGGCTACATGTCGTGGGGCACCGAGGCCTACTCGGTCAACAAGACGGTGACGTTTGACGTGCCCAGCCTGTCAATAGACGTGGTCAAGTCTTAGCGATTATAACGTATAACTACACACTACAGAGATAGAATAATGAAGATGAGGCGTTTGTTTGTTTGGACAGCCTTTGTGTTGACGCAGAGTCGCGCACGCCACGGTTCTCCCGCCCGGGCAACCAACACGAGAAAGGCCTTTTCTTTATCTCTCTCTCTCCATCCATCCCTTGCTTTTCCCGTTGAAGTGAGCCCCGCAACCGGCGTGACTGATAAACGCCTTCGCGGCTGCTCTAGATCAAGGCGAGGCTAGCTCACGGTGAGAATGAATTTGCCTGATCGGCCACATCTGGACTGCCGCGCGCCGAGCCGCCGGGTCACGAGATGGTGGAACACGTCTGGGTAAACGAGAGTGCACATGTTTTATCAGGGCTCGTATTTTGCTCTTTGCAAGCATGTTACTGTAGCAAAAGCGTGGGGTCCATGATACAAGGATTGCATGCTGGTCGCTACCCCTCAACTCTAACTGGGCAGGGAGGGAGTGGACGCATCATGACGATGATTTACGATTGGGGGGTAAGTAAAAGGCTTCTGCTGTCGGGTGAACCAGGAGGAGGTTTGTTTCCATGGTAAATAAACATGTCTTGAGATGGCGATCCTTTGACGAGCAGAAATGTCGATGGACACCAATTGAGTTAACAAGTAACTAACCTAGTTACTGTGTGTATACAAGGCTCCAGAAGGGCATTGGAAGAAGGATGCAGATGATCCCTGCAAGCCTCGCCTTCAGCTGGCATGGGTTGAGAGGCGATTGTCTGACCTGGTCTATCGCGATTGCGATCCAAGATGAGAGGCGCAGTGGACATCTTGTGTCTTGCACTTGCAAGCAAAAGTTATGATTCACCGTTCCATTGCGTTCTTTTACATACAGCTTCTGAGATGTATGGGTGCGGGCGCAGAGCCAAGTGGTTTGACGTGATGTCCGCTCTGCAACGTTAACTAACTAGGGCTTTGTCGATCAGTCACCGGAATGCCTGGATACGAAGCGTTGTAGGTAGGAACCTCACGATCAGGCCACGGATCCAACGGAGTTACATAGTTAACTAGTTACCTCTCCGTCTAACTTAACGTAGGAAGTGCCCGTCTTGAAAACGGCGGCTTCTCCGTCGGAGTCTCTCTGTCCTCGGGTATTGAGCCACTCCCGCTGCCGGCGCACATCTCGTGGGTAATTTCCTCAAAAGATAAAAGAGTTTCTGGGTTTTTCTCTTGGTTTGTTAGCTCGAGGGTTGGGTTCGGGATTATTGTGGACGTGTTCGGTAGAGAATAACCGCTGGTGAGAACAAGTGGGTGGGTAACTTAAGTACACCAACTGGATCGCAGATGATTACACACAGACAGACCTTGATCGCCGATCTGAGGAGCAAGAAAGCTTTTGCACGATAAAGATAGCGTTGGTCTTGATTATCCCATGTCTCGACGTCATCCCCTTTCCTTGGCTTATCCAGTCCAAGACGGCTCCCGAGATAAATTCGAGCATGAGCGATAGGTCTTGGCCCCGAAATTAAGCATTGCCCGGCTCAGGGGGTCGAGATGCTGTGTCTCGGCCCCTGTCTTGTTGTACCTGCGTCTGGGGCTCACCCTTGCGGCATGGTAGCGTATGTCCTAACTTAGGCTGCAGAGAGAGAGGATCAAGATGGAGAGATTGGGTGTGCATCTTTTGCTTCGGTGCAGCTGTTAGTTAGGGCTTGCTATTCACCGGGTGTGGATCTGGTTTCTCTGTTTTGGGCGGGAGCATAAACGGCCATTTGAAGCTAGCAACTGGGTGGGATATTTCGTGCTTCTCTCTATCGGCTTGGATTGAGTCTGGCTGGTGAGAAGAACACGAGATTGACTTGATGCATGCCGTGTCAGCCTCTAACAAGTGCGGTAGTAAATCGTATAAAAGCCCATCGGAATCCTGATAAATAAGAAACAAACGACATGCAAACAGTTCCAAGCTCCAATATTTTGCTGGAATTCAGCGTCCCAAACAGTACCTATTCCATCATCAACATGGCAGTGCCCACCCTACATACAGCATCAGAAAACTCTCCCTGGAAGGCCCCGCTTACACTCGAAGCAAGGTCCAGGGAAACGCAAAGCTCCTGATTCGGCCGGATCAGAAAGGAACGCGCTAACGAGTCACAAATACATAGCGAACTGGGAGACCCGGGGCCGGACATCGGCCGGCGGTTCATGTGTCCGGAGGCGGATCCGGGCTCGCCGGGTTTCGACGGTTCAGCTCCGGTCGACCACAACAATACTAACTTACTACGTATCATCGTTGTTTCACGATGAGCGAGATAGCATCATCGTCTACAGACAGCGTCTTAAGCGCCCAGTTAAACCGGCAGTGTGTTTTGCGCCCGACGAAGATGGAGGCCGGCGCTGGCTTGCCGTCCGTTCTTTGGTCCTCTGCAATTCTCGTACTTCCTTCGATGATGTCGCTGTACACCATGGACTCAAAGACAGGCGATACTCCAGCCAACGCGCAAAAGTACGCCGTAAGAATGACACATGCTGATACCTCCCTGCAGCCTCGGTTTTGAGTAGAGACTTGAAACGTGAGAGGAATGAAGTACGTAGTGATTTGCCTCGACAACACACTCTCGGGGATTTTTCTTCAATATTGAGCCTCCCTTGGAAGACGTTCACCTTTCATGTCGTCACTAAATATAGATCGCCAAAAGGACGAATCATCAGACACCAAGACTGTTGAAGCTTTACGGTGTTACGTTCACGTCAAGGCCAGTGACGGCACGATTCATGCCGACTGGTCGCGGGCAGTTCAGTCGCCTTAATTGACTCAACAATTTGAAGGCATTGACCAGTATCATTCCATCTTTGTTACGGCCGAGCTAAGAAGTGGAATGTGCGGGAGAAGAAGATCGAGGATTCCTGCGATCTATTATTAGAATGGGGGGGCCTTGTTACTTGACCAGGCTGCTCTGGCTCTGGTACAGTATAATCACTAGCAGTTCCTCTCTTATCCTTGACTTGTTCATCTTATCGAGGATAGTGTGAAAAAGGAAAGTTCTCAGAGATTCACGAGAATTTATGCTTCACTGACATGTTTTGAGGCACGAGAGTGCACCGCTGCGAGCATGGCAGAGTTGCACACCAGTGGAGAGGCAATTTTGACGTCCTTACTCACATAGACTACAATCTATATGTGTAGAATCTCTACAGCTGCGAGAAATTGCAGGCAACGTGCGCTATGTCTATCGGTTATGAAACGATGGGGCTCGTCTGATGGTCTATATACGGGTGCCTCCCCAGCTTGGTTCGTCGAGACAGAGTTGACAGCGCCAAGACCGAGCACACGCTTGGGTCGGTCACTTGCGCATAAGTCTGGCGAGCTCAACTCTGCTGCTTATGCGCCGTGAGACCCAAGGGAATACATCGTCTGTCTTTGTTCGGCAGGCCGCGTGTTTCTCAGTAGGGCATCGCTGAGTCGACACCATTTCTTCCTCGATTACCACTCATGTAAGACCTCACTACTGCCTCACAACCGATCTGAACAGAGCCTTGAGCTGGACTTTGAGTCTCTCGCTTGACGTGCATGACCCGGGCACTCCGTGTCGCCTTCGTTCACGTCGTCCTCTGTGTCATGACACTTCAAAAACATCTCCGTTCAACGATGCTCTCAGTCCAGCTCCTCCGTTGAAGTCCTCGAAAGAGTCAAGGTTTGCCTATCTGTAAACCATGACCGCTTTAAGGATGCGATCTAGTTGAATGAGCTTCAGTAACACGGTTCGAGACTTGTCCTGACGTGGCGCTCCGTACGATCCTACGTTGAACGGGGGGTTTTGAAGTCGCCGGTTCACGGTAGGAGGTCGACGATAGTGATTGAGCGTACTGAGCGGCGAGGACCAGGTATGTTGGTAGGGAAAAGCTGCGTTCAACACCATGGCCCATGGGATTGAAGGAACAAGTGCTGCTTCATTGTCAGGGTCAATCTCGTGAGGGAAACTGGCTCTACGTTTGTTGAAATGCTGACAGAACCATACCCAATACCAGCATGGCAACCCGCCTATTGTGGACTAGACTTGCCTGTCTCCCAGTCCTTCACTGCTGCTGCCAATGCCTGTTCAGCTCCATCTTGCCGCTTGCGGAACGGTTTATTGAAGATGGCATTCAGAGGCAAGTTACTGTTTGCATGGTCGGCCGCGAACTCGACGATGCAGTCCCTGCCCTGAGCCTGTTTGGCAATCTTGACAGTCTCACGCAGCATATCCCCTCCCAGCCCTCGACGCCGATACCTTGTCCTGGTCGTCCAGCCTCGGATAAGAGCCTTGTTGCCAGCCTCGAAGCGCAGAATGGCGGCAGCGATGATGTCCTCGCCAAAGCGTGCCCCGACGATGGTATCCTCGGTCCCGTCCGAGTTCCTGAGCCAACTAAGCCAGTCCGTGTCCTCGGCTATGCGAATGTATGAGCTGGTGCAGAAGCGGATGGCCACCAGGTACGTGATGATGAGGCCAGGATACGTGATGAGCATGGCACTAAAGTCGTGTCCGATGCCAGCGCCGTAGTGTGCGATTGAGAGCACGCCGACAAAGATGGCCAGGGAAACGGGATGGAAGACAATTGAGCGAGAGGCGACCTGTCGCTGCTGGGCGACGCTGTCCACGATCAACTTGAGAGCATCCCTCTTCTCCTTGGGATTGGTGAGGACCCCGAGCGTGAGAGGAGGCGGCTCCTCGGTGTAGGTCGCAGGCGTAGACATGGCTATGTTGGGATGAAGGACAGATATGGCTGATCACTTGCCAATGGTGGGAGACCGATAACCAAGATATTGAGAGCCGCGAGACGAGAGGATAAGTTATGGACGTCAGACTCGCTAACGGGGTTAAGCCGGTAACACAGAGCGTCGATGAGTTGAAACCGTGATATCCGGGTGCCAGTGGATGGATGGATGGATGCTCGGTAAGCTGAAGAGGAAAACTCAATCAGCAACAAGCTTAGTCGCACGAGCACCCGTTCGTCTCGGTCAGCGAGTTATGGCTAAAGCCAATAATGACGACCTCCCTTCCTATCAGTCTGGGCATTTCTATTGTGGTGGAGGAAGAAGCTCACAGCTAAGTTAGTCTAGAGACGAGCCAGAGGTCGGAAGCACGCTAATTCCGTGCCGCTTGCCGAGACCCTGGGCCATCTCGGGGAGGCCCTGTAGCCAAGGCTCTTGGCATCTGGAAGCACGTGGGGGAGAAGCGATTCGTTGATTCGCCAGGGGGTGTTCCTCAAGCTCGTTGCCTCATCCCAACGTTAGACCGAGGACGAGACGCTTCCAGAGGCACCGTCGAGAGGCAGATACACATTCACATGAGATTGCCTCCCTCTTGCGGGCTCTGGAGGAGCAGAGAGACGTGATGGCTGGGTGGAGTTGGGCGTGATCTCTCGGTTCGGACGGAACTGTCCTTGTGGTTCTGGATTCTAGGAGCTGTCATCATATCTCTCTTTGGATTGCGAGCTGTTTTGATACTTATAGAGCTTGTTCGCTTTGGTTCTGCCTGGGAAGTTGGGCTGAAGATAGGCATAAGGTCTCGCTTGTTTCTTCGACAGAGTGTCTCCAAGTACACGAATATCAAAACAGAAATCACCGTCTTTCTTTTTCCTTACCTGATACTATCTTCCTTCAAAATCCATCAGTATCTTTACATTCAACTAGCTACAATGGCTGACCACGAAGCTCATGCCCCCGTCGCCAAGACAGCGGGCGGCAACAACGCTTTCCACAACTTCCACAACGACTTTGCCCACGTCGCCGACCCCAACGAGCGTCGTCGTCTCGCCCTCGCCGAGATTGACAAGGCCCCCTTTGGCTGGTACCATGTACGAGCCTGTGTTGTTGCCGGAGTAGGCTTCTTCACCGACTCGTACGACATCTTTTGCGTCTCGATGCTCACCATCATGCTTGGCATCGTCTACTACCCCGGCACGGGCAAGCTTCCCACCAGCTCTGACAACGCGATCAAGCTCTCGACTTCGGCTGGTACCGTCATTGGCCAGCTGGGCTTTGGTATGCTGGCTGATATTGTCGGCCGGAAGCGCATGTACGGTCTGGAGCTCATCGTTATCATCTTTGCTACCCTGGCCCAGGCCTTGACTGCTGGATCACCCTCTTGCTCTCTGGTCGGCCTGATCATCTTCTGGCGAGTTATCATGGGAATTGGTATCGGCGGTGACTATCCTCTTTCCTCCATCATCACTTCCGAGTAAGTTTTGCCTAGTTGCGGTTGAGTGTCATCCCTGCCCGTAGCTTAACCATGATGGATTCTCGCTGACCTATCTTCCAAGGTTTGCTACTACAAAATGGCGTGGTGCTATGATGGCTGCCGTCTTTGCCATGCAGGGTATCGGGCAGCTTTGCGCCGCCCTCGTCATGATGTTCCTGACTCTCGGCTTCAAGTCCCAGCTTGAGACGGCCCCTGACAACGGTAGCTGCACCGGCTCTTGCCAGGTCGCCGTTGACAAGATGTGGCGTACCCTGGTCGGCTTCGGCGCCGTTCCCGCATGTATTGCGCTTTACTGTAAGTGCGGGTGGTTGTCTTGGTGTATCGTGGCGACAGGGACTAACATCACGGGCACCCAGACCGTCTCACCATCCCCGAGACCCCCCGCTACACCTTTGACGTGGCCCGCGATGTCGAGCAGGCCGACGAGGATGTCAAGGCTTACATGTCGGGCAAGCGTGAGGGCGATACCGACGACATTGCTCGAGCTCAGGTCCAACAGGGCGCCCGCGCCAACCTCCAGGTGCCCAAGGCCGGCTGGAGAGACTTCTTCCGCCACTACAGCAAGCTCAAGAACGCTGCTCTCCTGCTGGGAACTGCTGGATCGTGGTTCTGTCTCGATGTCGCGTTTTACGGCCTTAGCTTGAATAACGGCACCATTCTCAAGGTCATTGGGTATTCTACCAAGGACGCCAACAATGTGTATGAGTTTCTGCATAACACGGCTGTTGGCAACATCATCATCGTCCTCGCGGGCGCTGTTCCTGGCTACTGGGTTTCTGTCGCTACAATTGATACCCTCGGCCGAAAGACTATTCAGCTCGGCGGTTTCATTGTCCTTACTATCCTGTTTATTGTAAGTTGTGAGCCTGTGTGAGGGCGTCGTATGGAGACTAGACTAACATGTATCAAGGTGATGGGCTTCGCCTACAACAGCATTCCCTCCAACGGCCTGCTGGCTATTTATGTTCTTGCTCAATTCTTCTTCAACTTTGGTATGTCTATCTACACTTCTATCTAATAGCATCAACTCACTGATAGGTCCAGGCCCCAACACCACCACCTTTGTTGTCCCCGGTGAAGTCTTTCCCACTCGGTACCGATCCACGTCACACGGTATCTCTGCCGCCTCGGGCAAGGTTGGATCCATCATCGGCCAGGGCGCCATCTCTATCCTTCGCACGCGCGGTGCGACCAAGGACAACGAGGCTCCTTGGATGAACCATGTCCTAGAGATTTACGCCCTCTTCATGCTCCTCGGCTGCCTCACCACCCTCCTGATCCCCGAGACTGCCCGCAAGACGCTGGAGGAGCTCAGTGGCGAGGAGGATTATGCTAATGGACACCGGGAGAGCCTCGTTGACGAACACTCTCACAGTGGTAAGCCTGAGGGGACCAGCGTCTGAGAGTGACCGACAGGTTGTGTTTGGGGGGGTATCAGCTCACTTCTATACTTCACTGTTGAAGACTCGCCAGCTGCAGCATGTATGTTGTGTTAGATCGTGGCAGATTGTTGTACTTGTATGAAATTGCTAGTAAAAAGTCATTATTCTTTCATTTTGTTACGATAAAGCAAGGTATCGTCGGTCAATCATATCAGCGGCATAATAGCATCGCCTGTCCTGTGTATCTCAAACCCAAGTCCGCCAACCCAGTACCCAGAACACCAAACAAACAAACCCCGAACAAAACCCCATATGATCTACTGCTTGTTACCACCGCCAAGGAGTCCGCCGACGGTGTTGCCGACACCCTGCAGTCCCTCGGTGGCCTTGCCGGCAGCACCCCTGCTACCGTCGGCGACAGCGCTGGCCGTGCTGTTGACAGCAGACGCCCCGGGGATGTTTTCGTTCGCGTAGCCGCCCCGGTCGTCTTTGCCCTGTCGCTCGACGCGGTTGAAGCCCTCCTTGGAGGCCATGTCCCCGACGGGCTGGAGGAGCCCGCCCTGGCCGACCTGGCTCGAGGCGACGTGGTTGACGCTGTCTTGGAGGGTGTCGACCTGGTCGATGCCCGTGACCTTTGTCTGGTCGAGGTTCTCTGGGGATGGGTGTTAGTGGGGGTTTACGGAGAGAGGAGAGAGATGGACGGAGATGTACCCTTGGTTGTGTAGCTGGCCTTGTTGTCGTTGGTGAACCATCGAAGGTACATGTCCTCGACCCAGGGCATCCACTTCTCGTACTGGCTGTTGTAGGTCTGCTTTGTCCACTCCATGATTAGGCTGTGTTTGTGTTTTGCGTTTGGGCGTATATAAGTTAAGAGTCGTAGTATGATCGTCTTTGGCCGTTGAAAGATGAGCAGGACCTAACTATCTGCACGAAATCGAGCAGAGCACAAGGCCTCTTACTTATACCAACTTTTGTATCACCATGGCCCAGTTGATGGTGGGGTACGTCATCCAAAGCAAGCATAACAAACTCGAGACCGCTCTGCCCGTTGATGGGTTGAGTCCAAGACTGCATTGTGATGCCATCCAAGTGTGGCGCGTGCAAGTGTCATCCCTGGATCCAAACCGGTTCTCGTGGCTCGCTGACGTCATATC
>JADDON010000062.1:0-55314 GCA_017140175.1 Fusarium staphyleae | reverse complement strand
TGCCTCTTGCACCTTCGTTACATACCCCTACCCTCATAACAATAGCTGTATCCAAGGCACCTAAAGCTATATAAGAGCTTAGCTAAATAGGCTCTAATTGCACTGAATCACAGGGTTCGGGTCGCACTACATTATAGGGCTCCTAATTGGCCAGTCTTCACTTTTTTGCTTATTTAGTGATCAGAAGCTTATTCGCACGGCCGGCTGTGCGGGTAGGAGTCGCCGTTTCTGGCTACAGGTACCTGTGGAAACGAAATTCTCTACTCCGTACATAGGAAATTCGAATTAAGTACAATGGATGTTTGGGAGCCAAGACTAAACTTCCCATATATGTAGAATGCTATGGATCTACTTATAGAGATAGTGTTATAGTCTTACATGTGACTTCTGGTGGGATATTCCGGAAAGTCTGGGTAATTTTCATCGCGACGGGTAGTTACCCGCGTGCATATGGGCTTCCTTCGAGTAGGCATACTGTATGAAGGCTTCCGTGCGGGATGAGTCTATCGCACTGTATGGAGCATCACAAAAACAAGCCAAACGCCTCGCGACATCTTCGTGTTAACACCAATACCCCACCACACGCCCCAGGGGCCTCCTTCGTTCTGTTTAATTATCTTGGAAGAACCACAGCATCCTCCTCTAGAGCCTTGATGAACAGCCATGAGGTCTTGTTCCCGTGACCATAGGCTCTCAGGGCTCGCCTGCGATATGGAGCTCAATCTTGGCAGAATGATTCAGGATGTCGTTCCAGCAAAGCCTTCCACACTTCGACGAGAACGTCCGACATCATCTCTGGGTCTGCTCGATACAATACCTGCAGAGTTGCTCCTCCTCATACTCAATCATCTCGACTTTCAGTCACTTTCCCGCATGTCGCGCGTCTGCTCCAGAAGCATGATAGTCGTGGAAAGCCTCTCATCTTATAAACAAGTGATGCAGTATGCACCAAAGGTCCTACCGGCATTAACGAAAACTAATCTCATCAAACTTTATCCGGCATCATTCGTGCTTCAGGCGTTGCGAACACATCATTGCGTTTCTTGTTTCGACTTTGGTGCTTTCCTTTATCTACCTACATGCGAAAGAGTCTGTCTCGAGTGCCTCTACCAAAACTGTGGACTCTGGATGATAACGACAGCGGCTGCTAGAAAATGTTTCGGCTTGTCGCAACGCCAGATTCAGACACTTCCGATCATGCGCACTATACCCGGAACGTACTCGGTTAGAACTCCAGAGAAGACGTTCCGCAGAATCTATCAGCTTGTTAGCGTGAGGCATGCCAAGCAGCTGGCCCTTGATGTACACGGGTCGCTGGACAGGCTGGCAGAGTTTATGCCCAGCACTCCAGTCAGAACCACGCATTCAAGAGAGTTTCACGAATTCAGACGGTATCACGAAGTTCCCTTAGATCCCCCAGGTCGCGACATGTCAAAATTACCAGAAAGAGCCAACATTGGGAACGATCAATTCGCCGGCGTCGCAAGTCTCCGCGTGCCATACATAACACGCTCTGGTGGAGACGGGGGATATCTCTGCCAAGGATGTCAAATCACATACAGACATTTCAAAGATGGGTCTCTACCTTCAGCTGTTCTTGCGCAAATATGTCCTCCTGACGTAAATCCGGATCGTCCCCTGTTTGCATTGACGACCAGATTACACTCTTGTGATAGGTTACTGGACCACGCCGAAATTTGTTATGGAATACAACAAAGGTGTAGAGAGAGATCGAATTCAGATAATTCCAAAGATTAATACGTGAAAGTAACCGGTGCGCCTCTTTCCGAGTCAGCTGCCAGTTCGGATTTCAGTCCCTCGATCTTGGCTATTGCTTTCTTCTCGTCATGCTTCAGCGTACCCTAAGTAAACCAATCTGGTACTCACAGTAGATTGTTCTATGATTGATTATATTAATTTCCTTCATTCTTTAGTTATCTATCTGCTTATTAGGAAACTTAATCATCACATATCTATTTGCTAACAAGTGAATGCTGAAAGCGAGGTTTCTCGCTGGGAAGTACAGATAATTAACTCATTTCTTTTTTGAATGGAGATAGTAGATCCCTATTGGAATACTATGATAATTACGACATCGTTACTAAAAAGAAAACAAAATCCTGAAAGCGATAGACGCGGGTCTACTGCCTTGATTAGATAACTGTGAATGACATCAGTCTCAACTAGTGTGAATGTATATAGAGTGACTAAATATAGAGATTGACTGATTGCTCTCCTGTCTGATGTTACACGACCAGTACTTAGCCAAGTAATTAGTACTTTATGCTTACTCTACAACAGAAAGAAACAATAACAACGATGACTGACATACATGAGCTGAGGCCGAGCAGTCAAGCGCGGCAAAGACGGCATCTCCGCCCAAGACAATAGCGGTTTCCATCAAGGTCAGAACCGCGGCAATAAGCTAGCTATAGTGTACAGGCCGCAGGGGTCTGTTTTGTTAGCTTCCCGCTAATGGGTACTAACTGTGCTATAGAAATAATATATTAGGAGAGGTATCTTGCTTTTATGTGTGGCATCCATTACATCCTCGCTGATCAAATTGGCTTACACCATAT
The DNA here is from genome assembly GCA_017140175.1 of Fusarium staphyleae. NCBI lineage: Eukaryota > Fungi > Ascomycota > Sordariomycetes > Hypocreales > Nectriaceae > Fusarium > Fusarium staphyleae. The sequence continues at coordinate 52,735 of JADDON010000062.1, read as the reverse complement.
TAGGATTCTGCCAATTGCATTACTGATATGCCAGACTATCCACCATTTAACAATACAGACCCCTGCGGCCTGTAATCTATATGTAAATCGACTGATCGACTGTACTTCGTACATACTATGGCGTTTGATTACGTGGAATAAGTGGTAAAGCGGACATGGACGCTACGCATGACGTATCCTAAGCGCGCCGAGTATCCGAGACTTCGGCACGGCGCTTGCCGAAGCATCATGGAACGAGCCGTGAGATCCGATGCGTCCTATCATCTCTGGTAGCTGATGCTAAGGAACCGCTCACTAAACATGCCAGGACGAACTGAATCTCACACAATGAGAGAAGTATAATCGAGTATTGCGTATGTTCTACGCAGACTGTTGCAAGGCCTACCTCTATGGCCCACCTGGGGTATAAAGCACCCTAGATCTCCTCGCTGAGTTTCTCTTCAATCTCAAATCCTACCATCTCTTCCATTATCTATACAAATCTTTCACAATGGGTTGGTTCAATGGTCAGTTACATATCATCCAATTCTACCAACCCTTCCGGCTGACACCGCGTGTAGATGACTCCGATCAGGCTCAGGCGTACGACCAGGTGGTAAACCGCCCCCACGAGGCTCAATGGTCTCACGAGCTCCTTGGAGGTGCCGCGGCCTTCGAGGCTGCCAAGGTCTACGAGGACCATGCGGCTCAGAACGGTCAGTCTAATCGACACTTCACAGAAGCCATTGCTAACACATTTGGCAGGACATCCTGATAGCCATGCCAAGGCCAAGGAATTCCTAGCGGGTGCAATTGGTGCCTTTGTAGACCGCGAGATCGAGACAAAGGGCCTCGACCATATCGATAGTGAAGAGGCCAAGCGTCATGCTCAACGCCAAGCTGAGGAGCAGCTGGCTCAACAAGGCCGGTGGTAGTACTAGAAATGAAGCGTTAATTTAAGCGCCAATAGGCGTGAGATGATAAATGAATATTCAGTTTTCTTCCACTTATCTCTTGTCCTTCAATCCAAGCAGTGAAGTAAATGGGGCTTTCAAGGTGCTGCATTATGGCCAATGCAATAAAGATTAGGTCTGGAATGCACCCTCATACATATGAAGATCAAGTTTGACAGGCTCGGGTATAAATCCAAAGCGGGCACAGGCTGTTATAGTCCAGTTTGTATTATTGCTCTTTATGACACGCAAAGCCGGGTGAAAATATTATCTCACGTAGGAGTGCCTGTCATCGCATGCTTCGTTTTTCATCCCCGTGATTGATTTTTCTCAACTTTTAACCTGACGCCTAACTTAGAACTACAACCCCTCATCTCAAATAATATCGTGGTCACAGAACTTGCCCACGACAGCCGTCGCATCATGCTCGTGCAACGAGGCCATATCTCTCACTCTCTTGATAGATCCAACCGTAGAGTTTGACGGCGTCTTAGGAATCAATTTCACACCATCAGTGGCAAGGATGCTAAGCACATGTGCCGCCGCCTTGGCATTGATAGTGATGGTCTCGGGGACCGGGTTGGTGATGTTGTCGCATGCCTGGTGATAGCAAGCGTCCTGCGCAGCCCCAGTACCCGTGAAGAGTCCTCCGACGGGCTTCTTAATAACATCGAGAAAAGGCACATAGTCAGTACCGCCTGTGAGTCCCGCTGGCGTCACTTTGATATTCTTAGACTTGAAGTGGTCCAAAAAGAGCTTCTCGATGACATCTGATCCAGGCGGACCACCGGGCCCAATCTTCTCTCCCGTGCCATCAAAGACTCCAAAGAAGCCTCGCGAGACCATGTCAAAATTCAAGTAGAGGAGGAGATCGTCGACTTCCTTTGTGCTCAGGTTGTTGACAAAGTACTTGCTCCCCCAAAGACCATTCTCTTCTGCGCCCCACCAACCGAAGCGCACTTTGAGGTTGGTAGAGAAATGTTGCAGAGCTTTGGCTACTTCAAGAATGAGTGAGGTGCCTGATCCATCGTCATTAATACCAGGGCCTGCCTGGACAGAGTCCAGATGAGCACCTAGCATAATGAGGTTGCTGTCATCTCCTCCTTTGGTTTCAGCAAAGACGTTCTGTGTGATTCTCTCTTCAATGAGCTGCACGATCTTGACGAATACTTCGATGGATTCACCAGCATCGAGCCGAGCCTTTAGCGCCTGCCCTGGCTCTTGATCGATAAGACCCGCGGGAACATACTCCTCAGGGTTTGGCATCGAAAGTGAGCCGGCCGTAAGCTTTGCTGGGTCTGAGTTGTAAAGCACAACCGCGACAGCCCCGGCAGCGGCGGCGCCCTTGACTTTGCCAGCGAACGTAGTACCATCAGGGCAGAGGCCACGCTCTACCAGGACGATCTTTCCTTGGACGTCCAGGCCTTCGTAGTTGTCACCAGAGCAAGCCTCCTCACCTTCAGGTCCGTGCACAAGCTCCTTGGTGATACCATCTTCAGGTGTGCTGGGGGTGTACGTCAAAGCCACGGTTCGAAATGTCTCGTCGTCCACCGTGACCTCTGCGGCTTTAGTATTTGTGAATAAGGCGGGAAAATCTTGTTTCCACGTCTTGAAACCCTTGAGCTTCGAGGTCTGTTTGTAGATGTAGTCCACAGACGCAGCATATCCGGGAAGGCCAAATGCGCGATTGCCTCCGTTGTCATAGGCAATATCATTGAGCTTTTCCAAGTTCCTCATCAAACTGGAACAGTCAGCTTACGAACAGCGGTGACTGAAATATGAATGACATACCCTTTCTCAGTAATAAGCTTTTGTAGCTTCTGAGACTTGACCGGGGGTCTATGATCCTTGCCCGCTGCCGCAAAGGGCACCAGGGCAGTTAAGAGAGCTGCCTGGGAAAACTTCATTGCCAAGATGATGCCAATAGTACAAGGGATATGAACGCTTACAAGATGAAAGGACCTGTTCTCGAAAGTGCAAGCGTCACCTCTATATATCACCAGACTCGTTTTTGCCATTGCCAAGGCCTTCAAAAGAACCATACAGGGCTTATCACGCAATTCACTCCACATAGCGAGCTATGCCGGAGTCGAAGTCAAGCTCGGACTCCCAGTGGTCACGATGAAGATCAGGGTTGAATGAGGAAGGTCGATAAAGCTGCTGCGCTGACTTTTCATATCAGCGTAACATGCCAAGACAAGACTAAGGGTATGCATAATACTTTGCCTGCCTGATGCGTAGTCTATCCGTTCCAAAGGTTCCAACTTCCCCGCTACAAGTCTAACGTTATCATTGATTACTAGATCGTCTGACAATTTTTACAATCAAGCACGAATGCGGCGCAATGTGATTGACGCCATTGGGGCAAATACGGTAGTAAAGACTCAAAGAGGAGGTTATGAAGATTGAGAAGAGAATATATACGCCAACTAGCACGAATACTATGCTGCATTTGTGATGTAAGTTATTACCTAACCAACGAGGTATACCTAGTACGTAGTAGATGGTTGAGAAACGAATACCTGGTCAGGTATTGTAAAGCGTCGCCATAAACTAGACCCGATTCGAATCAGAGGCGCTCCCTTCCGTAGACACATGAAATCCCTTCTCAAGAACCTGGGACTCGCCAGTCGAAGCTTGAATCACGCGACCCGTTGCATCATGGGTAGCATCCCAATTGTCCAACTCGCCTACTGGAACCTTTTTGATCTGATGAGTCTTTGCACCATTATCCAGGCTGACGAGCTCTTGTCGGAGTTTGTAGCCTTTCCACTTGGGCAGTAAATAAGCCCAAACCCAATAGTAAAGACCACAGGCAACGATACTGTAATAGTTAGTGTGGTGATCTCGAAATTGGCCCGTAAGAAGGGTGAACTCACATTCCAATACCAGTCACGATGTACGTGGCATACCAAAAGCTGACATCACCAGCGTACATTCCGCCTTCGGGGGGGTACCAAGGCATCACAAGAATGTAAAGCTGGACGAGGATGTTGAACATGACAACAAGATTCCATGCTTTGAACTCGGGGGTTGGTAGACCTGCCCGTCTACGTCTCCAGCGGACAACGTAGAGGCCAACAGCCATAGCGAGGTTAAAGGCGGCAGAGGGGAAGACAACAAGGTCGCTCACTGGCAAACATCAGCTTTCGATCTCTATGAGACTCTGTATATGGACTCACCAAAGTTGAATGCGTCGCCCGTGGGAACAGCCAGGATGAACAAAGCCGTGAGAAACCAGATCACCAGATACGGCCCTACTGGCGTTCCAAATGGTTTCGTTGAGACCCAGAAGTTTGTGAAAGGAAGTACACCTTGTCTGTAAATGATGTTTAGCCAGTCGTATTGTATAACAAGAACCGAAACCACAAACCTGCCACACTCTCTAATTCTTCGTGAAGTTCCGACAATGACTGCCATGATGTTGCCAAAAGCACTCAAAGCGATCAAAAAGTTGAGTCCGCGAACTGCTCCGCTATTTCCGAGTACTTTGCTGAAAAACAAGCTTGCGGCTGTGACTCCAGAATTCTCCAGCTCTTCTTTAGGGACTACAGCCAATATTTGTCAGTATGAAAAGGCCATGATAGCATAGTTGGGTGGAAGGGATTATGGGGGTTCTTACCAGCCGCAAGCCATGCAACGTTGGCAAACATATACAAGAGATAAACCGCAGTTAGAGCCACGGTAGCGTATGTTTTGAGCTGTTTGACGGGGTTCTGGACCAGTGTTAACAGTCTGATACACATTACATATCAGTATGGCTTGGAAGATAACCATACCTTGACTTCGTTAGCAAGATTGAACGCATTGTTATATCCTCCATATGAGAAAATGATTCGATACAACGCGTTAGTGAGTCCATAGGCAGTAGAGGTGCCACTGAAGGAGTCGCGGAAATTGGCCTTGGGGTCTTCGATTGAGGTGTGGCCGCCTAAGACGACAAATCCAGTGATAATGACGAAGATGATGGTCGCGACCTTGACCACACCAACTGCATTCTGGAAATAATACGAGTATTTGGTGTTGAATAGTAGACCTCGCTGGAGTTAGTAAAGGAACTGGGATAGTAGCTGATGAGATGCTTACATAAAGTTGCGAAGGTGTATCCAGCAAGGGCTACCCCTTTTACTTGCCAGGCGGTACCGTCTTTACCAGATATAGCAAATAGATAGTTGGCCAGTACTAAGATGAATGATCAGTCGGGGGTAGTAGTGTAGTGAGCTTATGATAATACTCACCGACAGCGTTACTGCTACCGAATGACAGCAGCACGCTCTGAACAGCGAATGTCGTTGGGAAGAACCAGATGGGGCGAGGAAACGCTTGCTCAAGAAACACCACTTCGGAACCAGATCGACTGGGGAAGTATGCCGTAAATTCCAAGTAGACTGCGCCGGAGGCCAAGCATACCTACGTGGATAGTATTAGTACAAGTATACTCTTGATATACGGATTGATTTCAGAATAACAAACCAGATAACCCAGGGTCCAATAGACGAACGTGAGACCAACAGAACCAGTGCCAGTCAAGATGGCAGAAGCTGTCCATGGTTAGCCCTTCTCTCCTAGTCCCGACTGGATAGAGGAAACTCACGCGTAGAGTAGATACCAGTACCTATCATGTGGGTAATGTTGATCAAGACAATGGTAGCTGGGCCGACATTATATCCCAAGGGCGAATCATGCTCAACAGGTGCTCCAGTTGCTTCTTGGTAGGTAACGGCATTGCTGTTGCCGCCCGACTCGCCTACATACTTGAGGCTCCCATCTGAGTGGTGGCCATCCTCATATGTAGCCTCGATAGCCGCACCGGGACGGCTACTAAATGGCTGTCTCCAGGATACCATTTTCCAAGATTTTATATGACTTAGGAAAGACACATAAAGCTTTGGTATATGGGATTCGGTCTGATAAAGCTGGTAGATTGCTGCTGCTCAAGGATAGTGGCTAATACTGCGGATAAAGGCTCACTTATGTAGCTTTGCTGCGAGACATGACCTGAAATCCCTTCTCGCCCCTGCATACCTGGCCAAATCTCAAACTGCAATCGATGCCGGAATCCGACAGATGAATGACACCAATCGGCGGGATGTGGGAGAAGTGGGTGTGGAACAGGGTGCTGTAATCACGGCAGACCTCATGAGAATGACGAAACATGGTTAACCAACAAGCATAACCAACATATCTCTCACTGACCAAAAGAGGTGTGCAAATTTCTCGCTTTCTCTATGGAATACGGAGTATCTTGCTTCTCAGCTACAGCTTCGGCTTATGAGGTTGGGCATTGAATATCTGGCGAGTTTGCTCAAAGTGGCATTGAGCCTTCCACTACGCAAGATCACGCTTCGATTGAAGCCGGCTTAACACTTCATTCGAAATCCAATCAATTTTACAAGGCCTTCCAAGCTGCGAATTGGTTCACTGAGTCTGTCATTATAAGCGGGCTACAGTTACGTCCGAGCCCCCGACCCGGGGAGAAGCATACATCCTCCCGCATACACCATAGAGTAGATACCTAGTTAAGAAGCTAACTGAGTCGTTATAGATGCAACTGATCTCGGATGCTATCCGCTCTGGGGTCTCAATTAAGGTATCAAGCGGATGTGTCCGTGTCTGGGCCTATAGGGCCACCAGGAGGTGATGACAAGCAAATGCTAATAATGGCGACAACCACAGAATAGGAAACCCCACCCAAAGATCCTCAATAACGCCGTAATATGAAGCCGAACCAAGCCGGTTCCCCAGCGTTCCCACTCTCCAGGAGGTCGTAGTGGCTCGTGGATCTAGCTTGAACTAGGGGGCGGGCCGACACTTTGATCGAGCCGTTTATGACGATTACAAATACAAGGCTGTTATTACGTAGGGGAATCACAAGGCTTAAATCAGGTATTTCAGCAGTAAGTAGAAGCCGTTTAACACTCGGTATATGACCGCTGAGTCCTGACGAGGAGATGAATAGATTCCGTAAAAGCTTTTTGTCCTGCTGGGGCGCCATAATATGCAGGTCCCTAAACCTTCACCTTTCCGTTTACCGTCGTTCAGCCCTGTATTTTTGATCATCAAATCAGCGAGATCGATGGAGTGAATTGAAACAATACTAGGCTGAACTTATACTAGGCTGGACTTGGTTCGTCCAAAGCCCTAGCTACATACAGTACAGTAGCAGTTAATATTGAGCAGACTAGTGCTATATATGTCTAGATTAGATGGTAATCATGTAGAAGCTGCCCTATCTGTGACCCTTCCAACTTCTTGACCAAGAACTCCCGGATTCGTCCAGGTAGCCAAGTCGCCAGCTCCTTTCCATCTCTCAGTTGGCACATGGCGTTGAGCAACACTCTCACGTCGTAGGTCGAAGCAAACACCTCTGGAACACCTCGATCGACACCAGTAAGCTGATACACAGATTCCATTGCCGTGCGGACAGAATATTCGGTTGTGAAGATGGTGTCGCGTGTAGTCTCAGCGAACTGTCCTATAAAGGCAAAGTTCTGAGCATTGGCTGGGACGACATCTGGACGATCGCCTGCCTTTCGAGGCATGAAGAACGAAGTGACATATGGCATCATTACCGGGACGCATTTTGCACCCCCAGCGGCAAGAGAAGCGATTTCGCTTGGGGGAACACCCATATGGTAGAGCAATTCCTGTGTGATTTCCTCACCAGTGCAGTCCTGCATGGGCTTCTTGACGTAGTCTCCTGGCTTTTCGACAAGGAGACCATAGACCCATACCACAATCTGGTCCTTCGGTTGGTTCTTGAAGTGTGGCTGCCGATTGACTGTCCAGCTCAGCAGCCAACTTGAGTCTCGAGCCGTAACGATTCCTCCGGTCACAACTTTGCCGCTGAAAGGGTCTCGTTTGCAGATCTTCTGGATGTACTCCGGGATACGCTTGTCCAAGGTCGTAACGGTCGCTGAAGCCCACTTAGTTGCCGAGATATCCCCACAGAAGACTTCTGGACGACCGAAGGCAGGGTCCTTGGCAGAAATTCGACGCCAGAGATCCCAGGCTGGAGCTGGGCCATCTTGAAGACTGGCAGGAGTATGATGGTCCCCAGAGCCAGAATTCTCAACCAAAGACCCAATTGTGAGGAACAGCAGATCGTCTTGGCTCAAACGTTGACCACCCTTTTGGCCGTTATTGACCCAGTGGATAAATGTCGCCATTTTCCCACTATCTCCGTCCAAATTGAAGTCCACGTCTTGAACCTCGGTGTTATGCTGGAAAACAACACCCTGATCCTTAAGCCACTTATACAGCGGTAGTACCAGTGACTCGTACTGGTTGTATTTGGTGAACTTCAGGGTAGAAAAGTCTGGCAGACCATGGATGTGGTTGACGAATCTATGCAAATACAGCTTCATCTCCAAAGCAGAGTGCCAGGTCTGAAATGCAAACATGGTCTGCCAGTACAGCCAAAAGTTGCTTTTGAAGAAGTCTTCGCCGAAGACCTCGTCGATCCTTTTGTTCTCCGTTTCTTCTCTTGTTGCTAGGAAGAGCTTCGTAAGCTCTGCCTGTGCCTTTTCGCTCAGGGTGAAGAGTTGACCGGTACCGGCGTCTTGACCTTGGTTAATGGTAGCTCGCTGGAGAGATAAATTTGGATCTCTCTTGTTGAGCCAGTAGAACTCATCGAGAACACTGGCGTTTTCTTCCTCGAGCGAAGGAACAGAACGAAACAGATCCCAGAGACATTCGAAATGAGCTTCCATCTCACGACCGCCACGAATGACGAATCCCTTCTCAGGTTCTTTGATCCCATCAAGTGCACCGCCAGGGATGCCGAGTTCTTCCAGAATCGTGATGTTTTCTCCCGGCATGCGAGCATCACGGACAAGAAACGCGGCTGCTGAGAGGCCAGACAGACCAGACCCAACGATCCATGCTCTTTTCTCTTCAATTCCCTCGGGCTTGAGAGGTCGAGCAAATGACTCATAGTTTCCACTGCTGTAGTACATGGTAAACGTCCAAGAAGTTATGGAAAATATGTTGTTGTATCTCGGGCTGCAGAGGAATCACATACTGCAACTGGGACGCGTGGACATCATTTATACTAACATACTCCCCCAGAAATGTGCGAAAGCTTTTCTCTTGATCATCAGATCATGCTCTAATTTTCGGAAGTTCCGTCTATCTTCAGAGACCCATCTGTCTAGCCCGAGGATCACATGCAAACATGTTCCCGAGACTGAGAGTGGGCCAAGCTTGTGATCATGATCAAGGTGAAGCATCAGAGGTGAATAAGTTGCACAGGATATGGACTCGAAGAATTGAGGTTGATGATGTCGTTGATCGAGTTTGGTCTTATTACATTCTGAATAGTAACCGCAGACGATGCCAAACCCATGGGCCCCCTTGAACTTACACCTTTGGCTGATGCTGTTAGCCTCAACTGATATCGATTAAGCCGTACCTGATCAACCGAAGCCGGGAATAGTTTCCTAGCCACTGAAGTTACACTTTGAGGCTAAAAAAAAGTTGGAATGATACCCAACTCATCAAAGAATTTTGGTTGCTCGATGCTTAGGCGCAGATCTTATCGAGTATGAAGATTTGAAAGACTGAGCATAAAGGGAGGGAGAGTTTCTTTTCTGCAAAAACTCAATAAACAAAGGCTTCGCCAATGACTCTGTGCATATATTTCTCTCATCATATATGTTAGTAGTTCTTCATGGCCCAATTTACACTTCTTGTCCCAGTCGGCTCAGTTCGGCTTCTTCGGCTTCTCCGTCCGAGACGCCTTCTTGCAGAGAGCCATGATCGGCGACGGATCGGCTGCAACTCCCCAGTTTCAACATCAACTCTGAAAACTAACTAGAATCATATTCATTCACTGTCTCTACTATCTTAGGGTTATATCATCGTGTCTCCCAAAGTAGAAGCAGCCATGGCCTCCAAGGCTCTCGCCAAGCTCGTGCGCAAAGACCTACTCCGAACCAGCGGCTATATCAATGGCTCTTGGGTAAAAGCAGCATCAGGCAGAACTTTCAGTGTTCATGACCCTGCAACACTCGACAAGATTGCAACAGTGCCGGAGATGGCAGCTGCCGATACCCTCAAGGCTATCACATCAGCAAACGAAGCCTTCAAATCTTACAAAAACACGACTGCTAGGCAACGTGCTCGATGGCTTCGGAAGTGGAGCGATCTCTGTCATGAGAATGCCAGCGACCTCGCACTGATTCTTTCCCTCGAAAACGGGAAGACACTAGCCGAAGCACGGGGAGAAGTCACTTATGCAGCATCCTTTCTGGAGTGGTTCGCTGGCGAGGCCGAACGGGTGCACGGAGAAGTGGTACCCTCTTCGAATCTCAATCAGAGGATTTTGACATTCAAACAACCACTTGGTGTAGCGGCGTGCATGGCCCCTTGGAACTTCCCGATAGCCATGATCACTCGTAAATGCGGTGCCGCGCTGGCTGCCGGGTGCACGACTGTCTGGAAGCCTGCGGGAGAAACCCCTCTCAGCTGTTTAGCCCAAGCGGTCCTTGCTGAAGACGCAGGCTTCCCCAAGGGCTGTATCAACGTCATCACTACCCTCGACTCCGTGGAAGAGGTTGGGGAAGCGCTATGTGCCAGTAAGCTTGTAAGAAAGCTGAGTTTCACCGGTAGCACGCGGGTTGGTAAGCTGCTCGCGAATCAGAGTAGCAGTACCTTGAAGAAGCTATCTCTGGAGCTTGGTGGAAATAGCCCTTTCATCGTCTTTGACGATGCGAATATCGACACCGCGATCGAGGCTTTTACCATGGCCAAGTTCCGGAATTCAGGTCAGACATGCGTGACCGCCAACCGCGTCTTTGTGCAGAGTGCTATCTACGATAGATTCGCAGAAGCACTCGTGGCCAAAGTCAAGACCCTCAAAGTCGGTGCAGGAACAGAGCCTGATGTCTTTATTGGGCCACTAACACACGAACGTGCGGTGGAAAAGGCAATGGGACACATCACCGGTATGTGGTCTTGATACTTGGGAGAAATACAACTGACAAGATCTAGATGCCAAGAAACATGGTGGTCAAGTCGTTCTGGGGGGAGAACCGTTGTCCGACCGCAAAGGTTATTTCCTTCAACCAACCATCATCAAAGATATGAAGCCAGAGATGATGATGACTCGTGAAGAAACATTCGCTCCAGTGGTTGGCTTGTATAGATTCGAGACGGAGGATGAGGTTATCGAACGAGCAAACGACTGCGATGTCGGCCTGGGCAGCTTCATATGCACTGAGAGTACCCCGAGGATGTGGCGAGTGGCAGAAGCACTCGAAGTTGGAATGGTGGGCGTCAATCTTGGAGTTTTGAGTGCATGCGAAAGCCCGTTTGGAGGTGTGAAAGAGAGTGGCTACGGCAGAGAAGGGGGGCGCCAGGGTATTGAAGAGTATATGGCGACCAAATCCATGTTAATCAATGTGTCAGCTTGAGCCTCAGAGCCCATTCTTATAGGAATGAGCAGAAATGATTCCAGCCAGCAAAATCTCTGGTTGAATTGATATGTTACTATCAATTTAGTTATTTCGATATCGAGTTAGTGGTGACATTGCATAAGTTGATCTTCCAATATGGCACCGCCGATATTCAAGTTATGGCCGAAGACCAGGAGAAAGAAAAGCTTGACCCAAATGGACGTCAGGAATATAAGTTAAGTTACTGCTCACTAGACTGGCTAGTCGCTGTGTATTCGCATACATGTTCGTTGAGATCCTTTTCTTGAGCCAAAGCGAAGACCCTACTCGTACATATGAGCCGCTTTTCACTGTGTCGAGGCCTTCTTCCTAAGAAGCCAATATCCGACATCACAGGCCGATGGATGGCCGCCGGCCGCGAGGAACAAGCGACATTTGGAAGATCTGCCCGTTATCTGGACCAAACCCCGTGATGCAAATCGTGGTCCCGAGAGGGGTAAATGACGAAGGATTCTCTTGGCGAACAGTCCCAGTCCTTGGCATACTCCATTAATTGCAACCCCCGCCCCGGGATTTAAGCTTGTATGGACGGCAAACCCATTCTCTTGATAAGACTGTGAATAGTTACCTTCCTTATCTGTACTACTTTATCATTAGTCTTATTCACCGCCCAAGCCTCGCTTACCCTGCAATCCTGGAACCTGAATATCCCGGAGAGATGCTACTCTATCATCAACCATGGACGGTGATCGGCGGGGTCAACATTTGACTAGAGCCCGAGTTTCGGAGCTGCTCGCTCTCACGGGATTGCGGCGAGGACCCGAGGCCAGGTTAACCATCTCCGATAAGAGTAATTGCATAAAAGGTTGGGAAGCCTGCGATAAAAAGTAACTTTGCTACCCCCTGCCTCATCACATCCCCCTCAGAAGTTCACTCCAGAGAACACATAATGTCACTTCGGTCGAGCCTGGCCGTGGGCTTCTTGTACGCTGGCGTCGTCGCGGCACATCGCTACGCCGATAACCAGGCTGCTCTTGTCAAGGACGGCAAGGAGGCTGCCAAGAACTTCCCAGACGTCGAAGGCATCAAGTTATATTCGCCTGCTTTCACTGATCCCAAGAGCATACCAGCGGGTTTTGACAATGGCACGAGCGGTCCTACTGATGATGCCACTTTAGGTGAGTTGCTCAGGCTTCTTGATCACTCACAACGGCTGACCAGGTCAGACTATTTTCTCCAAGGTCTAGCATCCCGCAATGACTGGATGGTATACAACAACCCATCTTTCAAATCTGACGAGGGGCGCTCCATTCCCTACGTCTTTCTGTCCAGCTCGTTGCAGCCGCAGACCAATTCCTCTAGCTCCGAAAAGGTTCGTGTCTATCTGCAAGGCGGTGTTCACGGCAATGAACCTGCTGGAGATCAAGCTCTTTTGGCTCTTCTCGGCAAGTTTGATGCCAATGCCACCTGGGCAGCCTCGGTCCTTGAAAAACTGGATATTCTGGTCCTCCCTCGTTACAACCCCGATGGTGTAAGTTGGTTCCAGCGGGTGCTGGCTACCGGCTTTGACCCAAACCGAGATCACATTAAGCTCGCTAGCCAGCAAACGCGAGCCGTCAAAGAGCTCATCACTGAGTTCGCTCCTCATATTGGTGTAGACTGCCACGAGTACAGCGCAAACCGCCCTTACGGCGCCAACGACCAGTGGGTTCAAGCTATCGACGGTCAGTTCTCTCCCATGAAGAACTTGAACATCCACAAGGATATTCGAGAGTATGCCGAGAGTACTTTCACACCAAGAGTTGCCGCGGCAATGGAGAGCCACAAGTTGCGCTGGAGTCCCTATATCACGGGAGTTCAGGGAGAAGAGCCACTGGTTTTCACGGAACTGAACACCGAGGCGCGAGCAGGTGATGTCTCACTTGCGTTAAGCCAGGCGATGGTCTTCTTGACCGAGACGAGAGGCATTATGCTGGGAGGTCAGCACTTTCAACGCCGCGTTGCTTCTGGACTGGTTATGGTTGAGACTGTGGTCCAGACGGCAGCTGATAACGCAGAGAAGATATACGAAGTCATCGAGGGCGCACGTAAGAAGTTCATCGAAGGAGATGACGAGATCGTCATCACAGACAGTCCTCGTTCCACTAATACCACCTGGAAGTTCATCGAGCTTGAGACTGGCAAACTGGTTGAACGTCCTGTGGAGTTTCTCAACATGACACCAGTAAACGCAAACCTCACCCGCGCGCGGCCCGCGGCATACGTCTTTCCCAGAGCGTGGAAGGAAGCGGCCGACCGGCTTAAGATTGCCGGCGTTAAGGTTGACACGCTCAAAGCCGATTTCCGAGGAGAAGTCGAGGCGTTCAACATCACAAGCGCTACATTGGATGATGTGCTCTACCAAGGCACGGCGTTGTCAACGGTGACGACTGAGACGATACGCAGGGAGATATTCATGCCCGCGGGAAGCTTTTGGATCAATACCCGGCAACAGAATGCTGCACATGCATTTATTACGCTTGAGCCCGAGAGTATTGATTCGTATGCTACATTCAATAGCATTCCGGCCAGCGAAGGAGACGAGTATCCTGTCTATAGAGTTATGGCATAGCACTTCGATAAGATCGAATGAGAAAGCGTCTTTGACTTATAAGATTCCTTTCCTAGTGAAGTGATGTTTTTAGTACGTCTTTCGGTTCACCATATACAGTTGCGCTTTCTTTTCCTCGAATTTACCATATAATATACAAAACCGGATACCTTTATAAAATCACAAAAGTGTCGGTGACTTGATTTGTCGATTTTGCAATACCATGTAAGACAACTGCTGAGCTCTCTGTAAGTGGTCTGCCAAATGTTATTACTGATATGATGAGTTATTGATAAAGGTCAATGAACCCAGGTAGCATCAACTGAGGATGAATGAAAGACTGTATAAGAAGGATTATAATAGTCTGAGGGAGTAGATAGATCGAATCTTGTAATAGTACAAGTATAATTAAGTAACGTCCTCTTGGCAAAGCTCACATGCAGGCTTCTTAATTGAACAGTCAAAAGCCTTCTTGAACCCAGCAGAATTGTTCAAAGTGTACATGATGCGAGCATCGTTCAAGCTGTGTGATGACAACCAAACCTGCGTGTGCAGCCTCATCAGGAATAGAGATGCAAAAGGTCTGTCACCACTTGACGAAGGCTGTTCATGGGCCAAGAATATAAGTTATGTGCCAGGTTGGCAAGGAACTTTGATAAACCAAAAACTTTTATTCAAATACCATGTAGCGTAGGCAAGGACAAAAAGATACATCACGCCAACATAACCATTGCCGCCCACGATAACATCTATACAATTTCATCTCTTGAGTACTCTTCACTATCAGTCAGACTCTATGACGAGGTTCGAGACGATGATGCAGTCTCTGGCTTTCGACCGTATACTACATAACTGCAGTCTATCAGCATATAATTGGATTTCATGTGTCGAATACTTACATGGGGATATAGGCATGGATCCTAGGGTCTCGGAGCTGCTTCCTAATGGTGCTGCAGAAAACAATGACTTCCTCCGACGACCAGCCCAAGAACCTGGTGAAAAGGGCCATTAAGATACCCTCCAAGCCTTTGTTAAGGTTCTCAAAAGTCCATGCCCCAAGTTCTTTGTAGTGCTTGTCTTTTGGCCACTGGTTGAGCGGCCACTTGTACCTCTTCTCCACCACGTCGACAAACCCAGCCTTCTCGACGTAGGACTTGTACTTTGGGGCTTCATTGTTGAGGCGGCCAGCAGCGGTACTGGCGTCAATCAATAGATTTCCTAGCCGGTAGAGTTCGCTGTCTTTGGGTAATGTGTTGTCGTCGCACTCGAATGGATGGCTTAGATCATGCATTTCGAGATAACCACCCGGCTCAAGATTGCTATCCACTGATTAGCAGCGTGTTCATACTCCAAGTCTGTGTTCTGCATACGCAAATGAGTTATTGATGAACCCCGGCATATCGGCAAAAGAACCAGTCATGACTCGAGCAAAGATCAAGTCAAAGGGCTTTGCCCAAGTCCATTCCTTTTCAAGATCGTCGACTTCAAAGCTGCAGTTCGGCGGTACCCTTTTCGAACCAACAGTTAATATCGATAACTTCAGGTGGTAAAACTGGGGGCTATAGACATACAGTGAGGGCTGGATGGGACTGAGATCCACCCCAACTACCTAGGTGGGATTAGCTGAAGGATCAAGGTCTTGACACTGAATATGCGCTCATACCTCTGACTCGGGGTGTAGATCAGCTGGAGGCGCATCGACTTTAGCGCAACGTCATGAAGAAGAAAGGGCGACTACATATCATACCATACTCAATCGCCCAGATACCGGTACCAGTTCCGCAATCCAAGACGCGCTTGGCGGTACCTTCAATTTTGGGGCACAACCCGAGGCGCCCATGTAAAGTAAGTAGCCAGACGTAGTGCTGCAGATCTAGATCATCCCGGTGAGTATATACTAGGTGAGAGATTCTACTACATACGTACCGAGCCGCTCGTTTTCTCCCTCGTCATTAGGATAGTTATATTCTAGAGTATGTCAGTCGTGTGAAAATGATACACTCTTGAACTTTCTCACTCCCAGAGCTCATGGCATGATAAGTCCTCCCATTTTCCTCTTGGAACCGTTGGATACTTGATCGCAGTGAAGTCAGATCAGACGAGAACGGCTAGACCGTATGGCGTAAATGTTAGTGTATGAAAAGTAGTGGTAAGCCCAACAGTTGGCTCTGAGGTTGAAGGTATAACACACCGCTGAAATGGCCGAGTCGTTGTCGTCGAAGAGATCTGCCGTCTAACAAAAACCTTGATCAGTCTTGTTTTCGTCAAGAGCATCAAGTTGACAGGTCTCTTCAAGACGTACCAACGGCTCGTTGGGCTGTTCAAGCGGCGCAGCCATTTTCGGTCAAGTCCTGACGCTAATGGGAATAAATATGAAGACGGAAATGAGAATGAGGTGTTTTCGGGTTTAAGATAAGGGAGGGGGAGTGGAGTCTGAATATTAGGCCATTGGTTAAGTTGTTGATCCCCAAAACGTGATATAACACGTGCGGTCTCTATCCTTGTAACATTTAGCAAGCTTATAATCGTTTTATTTAAGTGTGATGGTGTTTGAGGATGTATTTGGACTATAGAGCATATTATCGAAGGGCCTATACTTTTACTCTGTCTGAAACGCCTTGGTGAACTGACAAGTATGAAGCTAGTAGCTTCTGTTGTGTCAATCAGACTGGATAGGTACGATCAAAGGCAAAGACTACGGGGTCATGTTTACGGGCTCAAAATACTCCAACATATTGTATGCATAATACAGAAAGGTTTGCGTCCTTCGTGAAGTACCTGTCGTCCATATAGTGCATATAGTATTAGCAAGACAAAATACAGCGGGTTGTTATCGCTAGCCACGACAGTCGTCACTTATGATTATGTGCTCTCTTGGTTTCACTATCGAATGACTCTAGCTTCGTTTCGATGGAATTGCATATCACTATTACTATGTTAAGGTTCAAACAATGTAAAGGCCATCTGGTGCGTGATAAAGCATTATTATTGCGAGCTCGTCCCCCCTACCATATCGTCCAGCCTCCATGAATGGATAATCAAGTAATAGCCCCTAGCAGCAAACTCCCAACACCCGCAAGGGCACCGAGAGAGCTCCAGAACGTAGTAGTCCGATCTTTCTTCTGCTTCTCTAGCCCTTGGATCTTGGCTTGAAGCTCCTCCCACTGCTTATCCCCGGCGTCCTGCTGAGCCAACTGGTTCTCCAGTATCTCTTTACTAAGTCTTTCCATGTCGCTCATCCATGCCTCACTCTTTTTTGCAACCTCGCCCTGCTTCTTCTCAATGAGCTTGATGTTTTCCTCGTACTTCTTCATATCCTCTCGCCTTGCATGCTCCATGTTCTTCTTCAGGTCGCGGATGACACGGTCTGAATGCCGAAGTGCATCCTCCAGGCGCCTTTCTCCCTCGTCCTTCTCTGTGGCAAGAAGTTGCTCGAGTTCCTTGACCTTCTTGCTCATCTCTTCGTTCTGCTGTCGGCTAAGATCATATAGCTGCACATTGAACTCGGCCCTCAGGCGACGTCTGTCTTCTCTTGCCTCGAGTTCCGTCTCTTCATTTATCCTGATCGACTCGGCGATGAGGTCCTGTAGCTTGCGATCGAGTCTTCTTCTTTCGTCGTGGAACTCTTGCTCCATGCGGCGTCGTTCTTCTCGTCTGTCGGCGTGGAGGGCTGCATGCTCGCTTTCAATTTCTCGCAGGAGTGCTTCTTTTTCCAACTCCATCTTCTCGAGCATTCCTTGTAGCTGTGTATCATGGTCGAGTCGTGCTTGTTCCTTCTCGTTATGAAGCCTTTCCAACTCCTTTTGGAACACCTCACGTTGCTCGTTGAGTTCTGTATTTAAGGCCTCGCCAGCCGTCGTCTGGTCAACTTCGAGTCCTTGATTAACCATCTCTTCCTGCACTTGCAGCGTCATGATGTCCAGATCGACAAGCTGTGAAACAATATCCAATGCAGACTGTCTTGTATTCTGGAACCTCAAAGCTCTGGATCCCTTAGCAGCCATGTACCCCCACCACTCGTCGCGCGCAAGGAGCTGCTGCTCCCGGTCCTCGCCTTTGTCTTGGTTTTGTAGCTCGTCCCAGAATGTTGTAGCCAGGACTACGTTTTGGAAGGCATTGTCGCCGCACAAATTTCGGAACATTGTCAGGTTTTTCATTATGGCGTTTGTCATTCTTTCGTCCTTGATGCGATGCAGATAGATGATACCGTTGAGCTTGAGGTCGCTCTTATACGAGGAGCTTAGCACTTGGGCAATATCCGCCAGCACATCGGAGTCGCCACGATAGGTATCATCGAAGCCAGGAGTATCGAAGAAAACGACTTGCTTATTTCCCAAGCGGCATTCGTACTTTTCTGTCTTTTGCGTGCCTGGTGAGAGGTCAGTATCCCATGGTCTATACAGCATACATATCTTTCACCCCGTAGAAACTTACACGAATCCAGGTCATGGCCTACAACAGGGCCTCCAATCTGGTTACTACCGATAATGTGCTGTAAGAAGTTGCTTTTCCCAGAACCAGTGACGCCCATTACGGCAATGGTTGCAATATCGTGTGACGCATCGTCTCCTGTAACCGGGTCTTGATTCTTCTGTGTTTCACTAAGCTTCTCCGTGGGAACTAACATTGTTTCTTTTGCTAACGCAAACAAAATGGAAAACAGAGCGTTGTTTTCTTTCAGGGTGGGTGATGTTGTACGGCTGCACTGGCCACCTCTTGACATAAATAACAAGCCTGGATGTAAATTCCGTCCAGTCTGCCTCACAGCCTGATTCAATACACCATCATCTCTCTGCAGCACAGCCGCTGATTGCCTCGTAGGCAACCTGCAGGCCTTGGCACATACGTTAGCGAACATTACGGAGTACGGCACCTAACTTAGTTAGCTGCCTTTAACAGGGGGCCAGGTGATAGCAGGTCTGCCTGGCAGTCAATAACGTACAAACATGCATGCCCATTCGTTATTCGAGTTCCTCACGGTTACACTGGCAAATTCACCGCAGGGGATCATCTCCTTGCTCAATTGACTCGACTAACGTTACATATCAAGGCTGAAACTAGCAACGCCTCAGCGCTTCGCTCAGGCGTTTGAAACCCACACAACTGCGTTGGACCACACCACCTTGCCTGCAAGATGACCGCCTTTGTGAACCGGGATAGACACGATGCGTGGTCTGACCATAACGCTGACAGGTCTCCCGTCAAGTCGCGCCGTTCCCGATCCGTCCAATACACTGGTATGAGGCACTACGTCTGTTTGCGATGAGCGGTAATGTTTCAGGTCAGATTGTTCCAAGCCCTCCACTTGGATGAGGGCGTTGCGCTTCCATAAGTGGATTGCATAACTGCCGAACCCATCTATCACCTCGGCCAGGTCGGGGAGAGCCCCGTCGTCTAGCGGTCGTAGGAGACAGGCGTATTTTGCGATGAATTGCTTTGCCTTCTCCTCAAAGTATTGCGACGACGGAGGGAAAGCAGCGTGTAGAAACTCGCATGTGTGGACGCGCCAGGCTGTAACGAGATCGATTTGGGCCGCTGTCACTTCTTAGCATCAACAAGACACCAGTACCATTATTATAAAGCAGCTAGTCGGGCGCAAATTATCCCGAAATACATACCTTGAAGAGCTTGGTGGCTCATACGGGGTAGCCAGTCTTGAAGAAAGAATGGTTCGGCAAGAAACATATCGCAGGCTGTTCTTACAAGCGCAGCTTGTAAAAGAATGGCGGCTGTCACCTGGTCTTTCATATCGATTTGAAGGTGCTCGGGAACAGTCGAGGGATCCGCTAGGATGCCATTCTTTACCAGCAGGTCAATGGCTTCAGGCTGGTTTACCGGTTCGGTTGTGTGATAGTCCATACACCAACCAAGGACCTGGTCGTAGAATACCTCGAGTTCTCGCCGAATCTTGTCGTCTGGCAGGGTTGTCGACACATCTTGACTCAGCAAACTGATGGCATTTGTATGTGCTTTGGTGATCACTTGTTCCTGCTCTCTGACGTTATCCTCAAGCCGATTTACTTGAGCCCTCTCTTCGCGTAACTCCTCTTGTAGCTGGGCCAGCTGGCGCAGGCTTTCCTGATTCTTTCGAACGAACTGATAGTATTCAGCCTTGGGAATGATAAGCTGGGTATTATCTTGGCTCTGATTCCTGGCTCTGGGCGTATTCTGATGTGGAGTTGCTGGCAATTGTCCTTCAAGCTGTCTGCGCTGCGATGCAGTCATGATATCGGGTGACGGCCCATCGCTTTTCATGGTATTCCACATACCAGTCAGGAGCTGCTGGGCTCGTTTTGGCTGAACGGGCTGCTGCTCATGCTGCTTGACAACAGCCTTCGCTGCGTGCTCGGCATCACTTATCTGGTTGCGTGCTTTCTGACCTCCTGGTCGTTCTGTTTCTCCCGTACG
Source organism: Fusarium staphyleae (assembly GCA_017140175.1). Classification (NCBI taxonomy): domain Eukaryota; kingdom Fungi; phylum Ascomycota; class Sordariomycetes; order Hypocreales; family Nectriaceae; genus Fusarium; species Fusarium staphyleae. The sequence goes on along the minus strand of JADDON010000062.1, from coordinate 32,408 downwards.
ATGACGGGGGCCCATGGATGGTTTCGTAAGAACATTGGACTTTGTGCCTTCATTTTGGGTTGCCTGATCTTGCTGCCCCGAACTCAGCCCACTCTTGGGTATTTCGTCAACAGCGGAAACAGCTGCATTTTCGCTGATGGAATTGCGGTGCGCGGGCTAATGTGGTGTAAGTAACAGCGAGCTCAAATTTGCGATCACTAATACATAGCTTACCTTGCTATCAGCTTGCGCTGTTGGCGAGTTTATAGACGACACTAATCCTTCGATGATCGTGCCGTTATCTTGGTTACTTTGCTTCGTAACCTCCTGTGCGTTCATGATTGCAGTTGATATTGTTGATGTAGGATAAATTTGAAGTAACTCGATGCCACTCGGGAGAGGTTGAGACGTGATCAAGGGGCGAAGATATTGGTAGTCAACTGCATTTAACACAATCAACAAGTAGATTGAGGCATTGCTTCTAGCCTCCAAACACTGGCGAACCAGGGCTGACATGCATCTGCAGCAGAAGACAGCTTCTCATGCCATTTTCAGCCTTGAGAACGCCTTGGAGACTTAGCAACCAATGCCTAAGCGCCCGTTCTACAGCCTGCATATGTACGGACGGAATAACTAATGTACTACAGCCCAGCTGAGGAATGCCTGCATGGAACAAGGCATTAGCGCCTCGGAGGCCTCTATTTTCAGAGCAAGGCACGTACACCATCAGGCTGCGTAGAAAGCCTCGGGCGGTTCAGTATCCCAAGCTCACCAACCAGACTCCAGGCTGGGTTGTTCAAAAACCCCTCAGCCGACCAAAGCGAATACTGCTCTATGAAAATTTCAGCGAGGGCAAGGATCTACCCAGCAGTGACCCATCTGGTATCACAGAATCACGACTCCTCACCTAGATTTCTTCACTCTCCCTTCATCTCACTAAACTCTTCGTTCTCCATATCATTATATCAGTTATGAGTAGTACCAGCAGCCTGTCCATACGTGCGAGAGCCCGGCTCATCGTGGGCATCGACTATGGAACAACCTATTCTGGTGTCAGTTTCGCAATGTCCACAGCGACTGACTTCAAAGACATACATCCTTGGACGCAATACCCTGGCGCGTCTACTCATAGATCAGAGCACTGTGAGAAGGCTCCTTCGTTGGTAGCCTTCGCATCTGAAAATGATGAACTCGACGATGATGCGTGGGGATATCAAGTCGAGCCAGGTATGAAAACATACGGTTGGACCAAGTTATTGCTCGACAACTCAGCTCTACCCACTGAATACGATGACCCCAACCTGAAGAATGCCATCGGCCACGGAATCATGAAACTTCCTCACGGTCGGTCCGCTCGGCAAATTGTCACCACATATCTCCGCGGCATGAATGACATGTATCAGAGAGTGGTGGCGGAGAAATTTGGAGAACGCTACCTCGAAAATCTTCCTGTCGATGTCTGGCTAACAGTACCTGCAACGTGGTCGGATGAAGCTAAGCAGCTCACCATGGATGCTGCGCGCGAAGCAGGCTTTGCCTCCCGACGTGATGATCGAGTTCGGCTTATTCCTGAACCAGAGGCAGCGGCTCATCTTGCTCTTAAGTCAAGCATCCATCATGTGCAAGACCTGGTAGAGGTAGGTCGATTAGTTCACGGGCCTTATCTCCGATTCAGGCTTAATAGCTCTAACAATTGTCTCTAGGAAGGGGCCAGCGTCATGGTCTGCGATCTCGGAGGAGGAACAGTGGTATGTGGTGCGATCAGACATTCAAACGAACGTCAGACTGACTGCTTCTTAGGACATCACAAGTTACAAGATCCAGGAAATATCACCGTTTCTGAGACTCAAAGAACTATGTGTCGGTGGTGGTGGCAAGTGCGGTGGTACCTTTGTCGACCGCAACTTTTACAAACTGATGGAGAGCCGATTTGGCCATGCTTTTACTTCTCTCGAGCCTCAGATGATAGGACCTGGAAGCCACTTCATGGACCAGTTCGAGATGAAGAAGCGGGACTTTAGCATGAACCACCCTAGTCGCCGTGCTCACCGCCTGCATCTCCCCATGAGATCCGTGAAAATGGAGAAGCACTACGAGGACAAGTTTGGCTACGTGTTACTCACTCAAGATGACCTCAAGAGCTTATTCGATCCTGTGGGCGATATGGTCATCAACCTAGTCTCAGATCAAGTAAAGCGAGCAAAGAGGGAGACAGGGAAGAGCATTGATCATATGGTATTAGTGGGTGGTTTTGGGTCTTCGCCATATATCAAGGAGCGACTGCAAGAGTGGTGCCGCGAGCAGGACATCAGACTCACGACGCCATGGAGCGGAGCGTAAGTGCAAATGACCTGTGTTTCTATGCTCTCAAGCTGACCAATTTGTGCCACCAGTTGGTCCGCTGTCGTGTGTGGTGCTGTACTTCGCGGTATAGAAGGTGACAGTATCGCAGTTGAAAAGAGATGCAGACGACACTATGGACAAAAGCTCTCTTTTGAATACGACCCAGTTGCCCACAGAAACTACGACAAGAGCAAACGAGATGTCTGGAAGGATCATGTGAGAAATAGGAAGATGTTATCTGGGTTTATTGACTGGTTGATACACAAGGTTTGTATTCCCACCATGCTATCCATGTGCATGGCTGATTAATTCCTGAATAGAATGATACCCTGAACGCAGACACAAGCATATCTAATGGCTTCTTCAAGCAGTTCACATTACCGCTTGAGGAGTATTACGTCCAAGAGCTGTACTCGTGTAACTTTGACGAAGCACCAGAAACAATTGAGAGCGAGCGTGAGTTTCTCTCCAGCCCCGTAACTTGACTTGAATATGTACTAACGTAAATGCTTAGGCCTCGAAAAGATTGGGGACGTTCAATACACCTTGGACCGGTTGGATTTGAACAAGATTGAGCAGACTCAGAAGAGCGATGGGTCAACCGCCTATCGTGCCAAACTCACGCTCAACATACGAATGAGCGATGAGGATGGTTTGCTTGTCTTTAAGATTCTACATGACGGGAAGGAATGCGGCAAGGCCAAGCTGGCATTTTCCTATTCGAAAGTTTGAGCTGAACAGTTATCATAAGCAGTGTTGCTATTATGGGAGGACTATTTTTGTTCATGAGCAGGAAGGATACTCATAGATGACAGATCAGCTCTTATCACTGGCCCTTGTACGCCATGTGAATCAGTAAAGTACTCGTTGTATCTTCATCCTTGCCTTTACACACACTCAACCCCCTATCAGCTACTTATACTAAGCTTGGGACTCTAAGACCTTACGATCCAAATAATTCTCCATATTGCTTTAGAATTCAACTAAATCGACTTACAAGCCAAAATACACAAACATGTTTTAAATATACGTGTGACTCAGTATTGAGACTGATACATGAGTGTCAAATTCATCAACGTTCTCACTCGAATTGAGCTTCATAAAGTCTTTGCTAATCCCCGTACCGTACTAACACCAAATACACTCAAATTTGCTGCTTAGTGGTTGCGCCAATAGCATCACCGGACTTGGGGATCAAGAAGTCGCTGGCCTTGACCCGCCCACTCGCGTCTCTGGAGCCCTTGAGCACTGAAGCATCAGTGCTGATGAAGGATGAGTTAGACCAAGCTGTGTTAGAGTTCCAAGAGTTGCCCGATGAAGTCACGGAGCTAACGAGGCTGACCTGGGAGCCAACGTTGACTGCAGCAATGTTCTTCGTCATCTTGGAGGAAGAGCTTCGCATGTTGAAACCGTTGTCTCCGTTGTTCCAGGCTGTGTTTCGCTCAAAGGTCAGAGATCCCGGGTTTCCGTTGTCGATGAATCCCTTCTTGTAGTTTCCAAAGGCAATGGAGTTGCGAATAACGTGGTTTGCGGGGGGGTTGTTGGTGATGCCAAGCTTGAAGCCATTGCCATCTCCCTCAAATGGAGTAAATCCCCAACGGTTGTAACCGTTGCCCCAAGCATACACTTCTTCCAGCGTCACTGGCGAGCCAAACATGTAGAGGTCGAGGCCATCGTCGACGTTATCCCACAGACGAGCGTTGCGCAGGACGTTGCCCTCACCCTTGCCCTCCTTGCAGGCGAATCCATCAGCGCTCTCACCATTCTTGCGAGGATCGCGGTTGCGGTATGAGTCGAGGTTGATGACCGAGTTGTTGGAGGATGCTCCCTCGAGTTGGAAACCAGTCTCGTAGTTGTCATGTGTCGAAAGCCCCTTGTAGTAGTTGTGGGAAGCGTCTCGAGCGTAGATACCGTATGGGCCGTTGATTAGTCTGGTTTCATGTAAGTATTTGCTCTATTCTTCGTCTCTTGAGAACAAAACATACTCTAAGTCGTAGAAAGCCCAGTATTCGGCATTTTGGATATGAAAAATTCCGCGCTCGGTATTAGGAAGAGACTCATCAAGGTCCTTGGGCGTGCTAGCGGCTGTCAGTGAATTGAAGCAGTCCATCACAGCTAGTTACTTACCCTGGCATATTCTCTCCGTCGATGATGACCTTCTCATTTTGATAAGGCCTGACGGAAATCGGGGACGTCCTGCTGCCGCTGGTCTTGACTTGAATGTTTTTGGAGGGAGCATATGTGCCTTTTCGTAGGTATATAGTGTCTCCGGCCTTTGCAGCGTCTACCGCAGACTGAATAGAACCATACGGCGCGTTGAGGCTGCCCGATCCAGTGCCCGTTGGCGACACAAAGATGTCAGTAGCAGCGGCGCTGCCGAGAATGGCGAGGAGAAGAGCTGGGGTAAACTTGAGAGTCGACATCTTCGCAAGTCAATCAAGTTATCTACCAGACAAATGTACTGAATTTGAAGATGTTTCCTACTATATAGATCCTACACCACCTCATTTATAACTGTTTGAAGGACTGCCGGATATAATAAGGCGGATGTGCTGGCCCACCTCCAACTGCCGCAAGAAGTGGTTCCACCAATCGGTCAACCCTGTCTCTATTGTGAGAAGGGATTCTCAGTGGCGGGCTTTGCACTTCGTTTCATGCTGCACGGAGAGACACTGCATGGGATGGATTGGGAAACTCGGAGAAAAAGCCCTGTTTTCTCCGAACGAGAAAAAGACAGATAGGGGGTTTGAAATAGGGATCATCAAGCTTTTGTTTCGATATCCCAGTTTTGACTGGCTCATCATAGCTGAGTGGTGTGGTCAGCACTTAACTGGCTAGGACTGGTTTCCTCACTCGTCTGGTCGTGACCGCAAGGGTGCTGTTTGAACAAGGTTCAGGGTAAAGAGGAACCACGGAAGATAAGCACTCATCCCTAAGGCTCCGGGATTAATTCACAATGATGGTTGATAGGCTGTTTGCTAATAGTCTTGAGGCAACTGGTATGACTAGTCCCAGTCTAGTTATATAGACTACTAACTAAACACGTTTTGTCGCTGTCTTGACGTTCGGCATATGATTCTGGAAGCAGACAGTCAGCAAAGAAAGGGAAACTATTTATAAGATATTACTTTTGCCTCACAAGTTATATATCACCTAAGTCTAGTATGTTTTGAGTTTGGTTAGGTATTACATCTACTTGACTTCACTGCAGCCCACTATTATCCCTTCACAAAAACGTACTCGGCAGTGTAAGGAGAATGTAGCCTCTCGTCATTGAGGCAGTCGCCAAACATAGGCACGACAGGAATATAGCTCACCAGAGAGCCCATTGTCCAAGAAAGATAGCCAGTGACACCAATATTCTAAATACGGCTTCATCATCTGTAAAGCTGACGATTGTCCATTAGAACTTAGTCTAATATTTTGTAAGCTTGTCATAATCATCTCACGTAAGGATTAATAGAGACAGTTACTAGAAAATGGGCCGTATCGAGCTTAGCTTCATTTCTACGTCCATCTACACCATGGTTCATCTATCTCTTTACTAGCTGTACTGTCAATAGGGATCGTATTTAAATACGAATACCCGATGGCAATCCCCCTGCGAGTTTCTTAAGCTCGAATTTTCTGTCCAGCCATAATGAACTCGCAACTTGCTCAAAGAAGTATACCTGGCAAGCGGCACGTCTGGACTCAGTTTCTATTACTATTGAGTTCACCTGGTCAGTCTCTTACAAGCTGTTCAATGTGCACATCACATTCATTGAATAACTGAGAGGACACTAACCCACGTCATTGAGGAGGTTGGGGTTGGTCGTGTCAACTAAGGTAGAAGCAGAGCTTTAGCCTGAATATGCACTTGTTGGGCCAAGCGTTACGCCAGGGTCAACGTTACAATGCGGGGGCCCAGAATGGTGGTGATCTTCCCTGAAGGAGGGCGAAGGATCACATTAGTCTAATTATTCAGTCTAGTAATCCGTACCGATGCTCAAATCCTTCTGTAAAAGAGGGGAAGTGCAAGTGCTCGGCAAGCCATATTGTATAAAGAGACTACTCTGTACAACCCAACTTGCTCCCACCCTTCGCATCAACCATTGGCATACACTTACACCAACAAGTCTCAAAATGCGGCCCATACGTTTTATATCCGGGTTAGCTTTGCTAAGTAAGTCTGCTCAAGCAATAGCAGAAAAAGACAAGACTAGTGATCGAGTCCCGCGGTTCTACAACTCGGCTGGACATGCAGCCGCCGATCCTTACGTCCTTTACGACTCGCCGAGTGGCCAATATTATGCCTATTCTACCGAAGGTGCTGACGAGGGAAGCAACTTTGCCATCTACAGTAGCCCCGACCTTTCGACTTGGCATAAGCATCCAGGAGGGGTGCTAAAGGCTTGTTACGATGAGCAGATGGAACGTTTAGCAGGCGGCCAAGCATGTTGGGCAAAGGATTGGCTATGGGCGCCCGAGACATACCACAACGAAAAGACAGGATGGTACTTCTTCTTCTTTGCCGGGCGTCTCCGCGAAGATTTGGCCAAGGACTATTTTCGCTACTCCAAGTTTGAAGAACCGTCCAAGCTCGGAGTGGCGGTTTCTCGGTCGCCGACTGGACCGTTCAGGGAAATAAAGTCCATGCCGATAGAGTACTATCCGTTCGATCCCGATTATCACGATGTCAACCTCATTATGGACAAGAAACAAATGTTACCGCCCCAGAGTCTAAACGAAGGCAAAACTGCACCTAAAGGCACTTATATCCCAACCATCGACCCCAACATCTTTTTCGACAAGGATGGACGCATTTATCTGTATACCTCTCGGAACGCCTACCGAAATTGGAATTGGGATAAGCGTCTGGGAAAGTATATCGAGGAATCCAATATAATTCTGGTCGAACTGGAGCGAGATTGGTGGGATGACCCCAAGGCATCGACAATGCCAGAGATTGTTGCTTCGCAGAAAGACATTCATGCAAAAGATGCCCCGGCTGTGCCAAGCAATATCACTTCTTATAACGGCACGGGCGAGATCGGCCACCCTCCGCGAAAGGATGGTTGGAAGACTGTCATCTCATACGGCGCCGACCCGAGCCAGACGTGGGAGAACTTCCACGTGGACGACTATCGAAAGTACAATGGAACACGAAAAGACCGGCGCTGGTCCGAAGGGAGTACGGTCTTGAGACGGTCAGGACCATACGGATCTCCTGTCTACCTACTTACCTACAGCGCCAACAACTATGAAGCCTCCAACTACGGCGTCGGCTTTGCGACGGCAAAGTCACCATTTGGACCGTTTTACAAGTCTTCCAACAATCCAATTCTTTCCCAAGCCCCAGACGCCAAGATTCCAATATATTCTACCGGACATGGAAGTATCGTCGCATCGCCCCCTCGCAGCACAAAAGATAGAGTTGGGGCGCAAGACGTCACGCTACGGACTCCAGAAGGCTCTGAGCTCTTTTATGTTCATCATGCTCGTAATCACACAGCGCATGATCGTTCCTTATACACCACGCGCATGACTCTTGACCAGTCAGCCGTTTATGTCGGCAGCAATGATGCCCTCAGCATGCATTTAACATCACTCGATCAGCCTTTGCCACGAAATACGTACCCTATCCAGTTGAAAGGCGAATGTTCCCACAGGGGCAAATCAGCATCTCACTTCAATGTTCGTGTCCTCTCGAAATCGGGGGGTTCATTTGACCTTCTCGAAGGTTCTAACCGAGTTGTTGCTCTTCCTGGAGCTATAACAGCGAAGTCGGTAACTGCGGATCGCAGAAGAGAAGGGACATTTGTTTTTTATTTTGGTGATGCCAAGGTCGCCGGACTGGCTTACCAGCGCCTAAGTGCGGATGGAACGTGGTCAACGGTGGTTAAGAAGCAAATCCGTTGTAGATGAGCATTGAAGACACCCAGATGATCTCTAGGATTGACTAGGTTAGTCAATTGTGCCAGCAATGAAAATGTTGATTATTTAATATGTATAAATGACTAGATTGGGTTATTCAGACATTTTGACCTTCATTTTTGTACCATCACGATATGGTCAGCACAATATTATTGCAAATTAATTCTAGCTATATCGATTCGCTCCTTAAATGTAGAGGACCACCGCGCTCTAAGCCATAAATTTGAGACCTTTAACTTATATAATAACAGGTAGGGCTCCATTCGAGTCATATGCAACTCAACAGACCCCGTGTCTTCGTTTTACCATCCAACCAATACTTCCATCTCGCCATACTATCTAAGCATTAGGGTCCACGCGGATCAAGCAAGAGCCCATCCCGGGGACCTTGTTCCAGTTCTCATGAGGCTCCCGAATGTTCTCCAGATCCCAGATCTTCTTGATGGGAACGGCGATTCTTCCCTCGGTGAGCAGCTGCATGACGGCGTGCTGGTCGGCCATGAAAGTGGAGCGGTCGCGATCGATATAGTAGAAGCTGGTGCTCCTTTTTGTGAAGAGACAACCATTCTTCGCCAGCAACTTCATCTGGGCTGGTAACTGCGATCGCTTCTTTTCACCGTCTCCCTGGATGATGTTCATGTTGCCACCAAAACCAACCAAGCGACTGGGTTCGTTCTGGATGAGGATATCCCACGACTCATCCCAGCTTTCGAAGCCCAGTGGATCGTAGACGACGTGCGCGCCGCCCAATTTCTTGATTTCGGTCATCCAGTTCTTGTTGGTATATGTGAAAGGTGTAACGCCGAGTTGTCGTAGAGCAGCGTGGTTCCGCTCGGAAGCCGTGCCGTAGACCTCGGCGCCCTCTAGCAGGCAAAGAGTCATGATGGCATAACCGACGGCGCCACTGAGACAGTGGACAAAGACACGCTGACCCTTGCCGACGAGAGTGGTTGCGCGATGGACCAGGCCGTATGCGGTATTCCAATCAAGGATAACACCGACCGCCTCCCGCATATCGACGCTCTCAGGAACAGATATTAGGTACTTTTCTGCAATGTTGATCTTCTGGGCTTCAGAATCATAGACGGTCAAAGCGCCAACCAGCTCGCCCAGCCGAAACTTTGTGGCCTTGTCGCCGTTAGTGCTGACACGGCCAACGCAGCAGTATCCAGGCGTTAGGGGCGCCGACTTTTGCATCGGGTATGTGCCCATGCGCATGTTGATGTCTGCACCAGAAAACCCCGAGTAGATAACGTCGACTTGAACTTCGTTCTTGGCAGGAGGAGGTATCTCGGCCGTAACTACGTTGACCTTGGAAGGGTCGCCAAAGGCGGAGATGACAACCTTGCGGATTGTGTGAGTAGTCATCGTGGATGGTTGAATGGGGTTATATTGGGAAAAAAGATAACGATAAAAACGGACGGATTTGTGTCGGTGAACCTTGGTCTTTACGGTTGATGATGAGTTGCCTTGAGAGATGAGATTATGATTGTACTGTAGTTTTAAATGAGTGATTGATAGAAACTCGAGGACTCGACATGTATTTATCCTTATGCAAGATCTCACAAAGATCTACGCATACCACGAGCCTTCTAGTTAACTACTGTAACGTCAGTAGTTAGACTACTATAGCATCAGCCTCCTTGATCAGCTCGCATTCGCATGGGGACGGGCTCATTTTCGCCCCGCGTTTGGTATCGCGACTCGCTCTCGCTCTTCGCGCTAATAACACCTTATGAGTGGGTGGCTCCCTGTGATCCGCCGCGGGCGAACTCGACCCCCGTCAGCTAAAAAGCGCGAAACGCGAGCAAATCTGGGCCCTGTACGGAGCACTTAACCCCTGTAACAGTGCCCTCAAACCAAGACATAGCGCTTTGACTGCTGGGTAAGGAAATAGAGCAAGGCTCGTTGAACAGTCGACTGAGAAGTAGCTTTCAGCTTTTCTTACCATCAAAGTGTAGGTTAGTAGTTGGCTGTTCAGGTACTTCCCCCTTGTGAGTATTAAGTACCAGGTGGTCTAGCTGTCTGAACCTAGAGAATTGGTAGACAGCAAGCTATCTTGACTATCTCCCAGAAATTTATGTAAACCGTGGCCAGTTGACGTTGAATGTGCATCACAATCACGCTTATGTCTCTCTTTGTTGATTCACTTACAGCAGACCAACCTTGTTAGCCTAGAAATAAGTAAGTGTCAAATTCGCCTGTATCACAACCGTAAAGCCACGTATTAGTAGTAATTCTCACCCACAGGCAAAGTAGCACTGACCTGATTAAATATATCACCTGTAAACTTAGCTAACATGCTGCAGTCGTTACTGATTACACCTTTCCTATATCGTTGATGTCAAGGGTCATATTAATCTGGCTGAGCAAAAAGCGAGAGCGGCTGGTACTTAACCCAGATAACCAATTTGTCAGACGAGTTTCCCACATGAAGTGCCCGCCACAGTTTATCTTTACCAGAACCTGTGTAATTTCTCAGACCATAGTTAAGCCGTACGAATCAGTCTTCAACCGTCCACATGAACAATTCCGAGCTACGAACGAGGCGTATGTAGCGGAAAGCTTGTACTACACCAACAGCTCATGTAGGTGCCAAGAAACATAGAAAGTCTGACGTGAGGCATCATAATTAGCTAACTTGGTTTGCCTGGCTGAGCATAGGAACATCTTGAGTGGTAGACCCTTTACAAGCTCGATTGGTTATACTGTACTATGGTTCTCTTATGTAATATTTGCTCATAACCGTCCTGCCCATCAACGGCTCTGTTCCGCACAGTCAGCCATATCAATCGACTACATATACCGTGCCCCGCATCGCCCATATTCTCTTACTTTCAATTGTTGACACAACCGTCAAAGATCAGGAGATTGACTACACTGATGATCGATACTGCAGGGCTTGTGGGATATTTCAATCGTTTCTCTGTCGACCACCCTGATCTCCACTGATCTGACCATCATTCTGCCACACACCTAGCCATCGTACAAGTTACGTGTAGGTAGACATATTTGACATGGGTGAGTTATCTTTGGGCTCTGTTCACGATGACTGAAGTCGCTGATAGGTTCTTCGAAGCTTCATCAACCTCCGACCAGCAGAGTCTCAGCTACGGTGCTGGTGATATCCAAGCCGAGGGCGCATTCACCTCAGAGATCCAGATTGCGGCGCGCATCTCCCTCCAAGATGTATGGAACAACCAGTCCCAGGCCAGCCGAATTATGGGTAAAAGGCCCGGCATGTACCTTAAATATCTCCCTTGTCGGTTCCACGAAGTTAGTGGCGATGCTCTTACCGGTGGTTTCTACCTGTTCAAGACTCTGGACGAAGCAGAGGACTACCAAAACTGGACCAGTAACGAGTTCGAGGTTGGCGAGCCTAAGACCACCTTTTGGAAGCAGCCCTTGTTCAAGAGTGTTAGCCACTGGAGTTGGAAGGTTATTGGTGCCCACAACTTTGTCCCTGTCGAGGAACACGCTCTCGGTCGCTTTCAGCGATGGAGTTACGACAATGAAGAGGGTTACAAGAGTAGAGATGCTGAGTCTCTCTTGCGCCAGCTTTATCCCGTGCTGAGGGATGCCGCCGAGAATCGCGGAGCAACATCGTTCTGGCTTCTCCATCGACCCCAAGACAAAATGATTGCTGTTCAGCTATCGTTTCCTAGCACCCCCAGGGATGACCCAGACGCTATCGGGGAAGAATTGGCTGATGTCGCCCAGCAACCCTCTCTGAGTGATGTTTTCCCCGACAAGCTCAACGCGCATATCTTGTTGGACCGGACCAGCCCGTATCTGGCGCACTGGCTTCCGTTGAATGAATCTGACGAAGGTATCGATGTAGCAAGCCCCAACTTCCCCTCTCTAGCAGCATCTCTCGAAAAATGATTATGACACGCATGGTGTTGTCAATAGGAATTGCACTGGCCATTGCAGAGACCAGCCAGGTACGAATCGTCACAGATTGACCATCTATTAAGTTAGAAATCTATAATACTCCGTCGTTACAAGCTATCCCAAAAGCGCCTTTTTGACGGCCTCAACCTCGACTGATGTTCCGCACACAAGCCCTGCCCTATCATCACAACCCTTCAAGGGAGTGTCCAAGATCCTGAGACCGGTTTCAGGGTCAATAGCTTGGCCACCCGCGCACTCAATCACGAGCGCTACAGGAAGCAGTTCGTAGAGTCTACGCAGCTTCGCCTTGCTTGCCGCTGTCACGGGCGAGATGTAAACTCCATGACCCTTGACAAGCGCGTGGTAGAGATCGGGAATAAGACCCCCAGAGTATCGCAAAGTGTATTTTTCGCTGATGAATCTAGTAACGAGATTCATGTACTTTTCGTTTTCCGCTGCGGCACGCAGATTCGCCGGTGCAAAATAACGTGTCTTGAATGGGGCCTCGGCGAATTGGATCTTTGGGCGCACTACGTTGATTGTTCTGCTGTCACCGAGGCTGACTTCGAAGCATATAGGTTGAGCACCTGGGACTCGAAGGGCAACGACTGCGAGGGTGCGGGGACCAAAGACGCCTAGGATGGCACCAACTTGCTTCTCTGCTGGTTGCCCGATGGCCGTGCTGTCATCCCAGATGCCGATGATAGTTCCTACTGACCAGTTGGGTCCGATGATGGAGCTACCATCGAGAGGATCAAATGCAACAGTGTATTGCTCGAGGCTGTCATCTCCGGCATGTTCGCCTGCTCGCGCGGGTCGTTCCACAGGATCCTCCTCGCTGCTGGCAGTAACAATTGCACGGCATTTGGCGATGGTATCTCGCAATATGGTCTCGGCCAAAACGTCGACGTTCAGTTGTTCGTCCCCAAAAGCATTTTCAGTGCCCACGATGCCCACATCATACGATGATCTCAACCCTTCACCAATGGCGGTAATGGCATGGAGAAGACTAGGAAGAACCGAGCTTTGGAGTGAAGATCGGCCCTCTTGGGGTAAGAAGGGGGAAAGAAAGGAGTTCAGCTCCAAGCTTGTGTCGTTTGCGGTTCGTGCTGAACTCATTGTTTCAGCTGCTCAGGATTGAAATAGATTGTGATGATGGGTGGAGTCACGTAAAAAAACAAAATGGCGCAGCTTATTTACAACCTCCAAGTTAATTGCCACATGCAGTTAACACGGATTATGCCAATGAAGCAAGCTAGTTGGCTCATCTAGTCCCTTAAAGTGGAATAGATAGTTATCGCCCACTTTATCTTTGAACCCCTTCAGTCCGAGATACGGCCGCGTACATTGCGTCTTGGACCTTGGTTCCTGTGTCGACTTGGAGAAAACACGTGAAGAGGAACTCCGAGGAAGTTGAGAAGCAGCTGGAGACTATGGTTGAGCGAGTAGCCCGCAGTGGGTTGATTGCACATGCTGCTGGACTCAGAGATAAAGGGTGGTCCATCAATCATCACGGTGATACTACTTGGCTATGTTTCGGATGCATACCTATCGCCCGATGTCGATTATGATGAGTGTGGCGATATACATTCACGGAGGGCCAATTGCACGGAGGACACATTGAGTGAACATGTAGGCCAAGGTTGTCTAGTACAACCTCAGCTGTGGTTGGTAACTTCTATTTTGACTATTTCAATACGGTCATTTCATTACGGTCGACCCTTGTCCAAAATGCTTCTACAAGTCTCCAACTCAAGTGAAGGGCATTCTGACCATCTTGCCTTCAAGGTGAGACCTCTCTGACTAGTTCCACTTTTCTCTTCCGAAGAAATAGCAAACACGTAGGTTGCCAGGTATACCTCTGTGCCCTTGGGAAGCTTTCTAGGGACATCTGTACACGCTGTTGGTATAAGCGTTCTTTGTCGGACAATATTGGTGTTTGCATCCGGCTTCAGTGCATAGCTGGAAGTAGTGGCATCTCTTCCTGCTGTAAGTGCATCAAAGCTGATACCGCTGACCCCAGCACTCGAGGATATAACCGTAGAAGAAGCAGTCGAACATACACCTTCAAAGCTCCCAAGCTTCGCTTCGTCTGAAAGGTCCTTAGTAGGTAGAGGTTTGCCATCTTTGGATTCGCGACCGTGTATGGCAAAACCGCCCTCGATCATGTGAAGAGAAGGTAAGTCATGTTCACATCGAATGCGATGGATGCGAATGTGCCAATCTGGCCATCGATCAGTGGGCGGAATCAAAACAGTATCAACACTAACAGCCCGATCTCCCCATGGGTACCAGCGGACAAAAGCAATAGGAGCTTTCACTTGTGGCTGTCCTTCCGAACGTATCATAGCCTGGTCGAAGTGTACTTGGTCACACTTCCATTTCACCGCCCATGTTTCTGCACCGTCTCTGCTCAATGCTAACTGATTATCAGGCGCCATCTGCTGGATGAGTGGCCCAGTTGGCACTGAGAAGCCAAAAGCGGACGAGTATGCAAACTTGGAGTACTTGGCTTGGTTGGCTTTCATTGGCCACGCAACAAACTGGCCGGGAGCAAGCATAAAGTGGTGACTTGCCATGGGGTGGTCGCACACAATTTGCTGGGGCGCTTGGATGACTTCAACTGGCTGATTGGTAGTGGGATAAGGAGGTTCTTCTGATATCCAGAAGTCGTCGTCATCCGCCAAAGCTACCACTATGAGCGTCTTGAGACACCAATACACAGACTGTGGAGAGTTGTAGTCTTCGGCCATGTACATGTTCCTAGCTTGCGGTTAGTCATGGCCGTCGAGAGCTTATTCACTGACCTACGGGTATAGCCATCCAATATTTAGAGTACCGTCGATATTGAAGATGTCATCTGAATGTTTCGACCACCACCTCAGATGTCGAAGAAGGAAACCCTTCACTGCCCCAGGCGAGTCAAGCGGCTTTGGCATGCTTGGAACCTTTGCAAACGCCAAGGCTGCAAAGTAAGCTCCACAAGCGAATCGATAAGTCAGAGACCGACCAAATGGGATGGCAGATCCTTTGAGAAAGTCAGTGTGGTCTCAAAGTGAGTGCTATGGGTTGCTTGACATGCCTTGTGCGTCGAAATATCTCCAAAACTGAGCGCCAAAGTCGCGAGCGCGTTCTTGGTAGACTTCGCATCTTGAACTGTCAATGTCGCAGGCGAACTTGGAGTAAAGAAGCTGACTAAATTGGATCGCAAAACTACCAGAGTAGTAATCGGCTTGTCTCCCTGTTCCGACCGTGTCTCGACGACCTGTTTCTCTGGCTTCTTTCTGCTCTTGCTCTGCTTGCTCGACTGTCTGCCATGGACCGTCCGCTGACCATCCATCTCGAAGGGAAAAGGTGTCTAGCAGTTCAAGATCCATGTTCATCTCGTTTTTCACATCTTTCAACGGTATACCACAGACTTTGACAAGGGCGAGGTTAGCAAAGACGCGAAACCAACGCCAGTTGGTGGGAGGCATCTGTTTGCCATTCATAGACCTCAGCCATGCCGTCACGTTTCTCTTCTGGCTGTTGCTAAGTGGCTCATAGACCTTTTCGGGCGACGCAAGGAGGGCAAACGATAAAATCTCGGCCTCGACCATCCTCTGATCACCATCCTGCACAGCTCCCCAATATTCGGGGTTTTGAGGGTCAGTTCCCGCAACGAGACCTCGAAGCCATGGCTGCACAAGTTCGTTGACTTCAGCTGCTAGCTCTGGGCTTTTGATGGTGTCAGATCCCTGAAGCAAAGCGCCTACAGCCCATAGAGGCCGGGCAAAGCCCTCGAATTGGGCTGCCGTCTCATCGAAATGTGTTCCAGTTCCTGTTGGGATGCGAATGCGAGCTTCTTCAGAAGAGAAATACCCAGACAATGGTTTGACCAGGGCGAGAGTGGCTTTGATCAAATCAGTACGATTCTTGAAGTGATTGTCTGAGAAACCTGGCAAAGGGGGCATATTGAATAGAGTGCTACGGAACAATGGTTCATGTAAAATACTGAACCTAGGTCAATAGTCGGGCTTATGGCGGGCGTAAAGAGCCCTCGCTTGATGATCGTGACAATGCCAAAACAGGCTTGAATCAGACAACATAGAGCTCGTGACTTTAACCAGTGGTATGATCGGCATTTACTTAGTAGCTACTGTCGGGCATCGGGTTAGGTCAAGACCGAGGAATGACTTGGTGATGTCTTGGCTTATTGGACCGCTTGTATTCAACCCCCAGCTATTCTTTGCCAACACTCCGCCGCGTGCGGGGGATTTGCATCATTATTTCGGGTAATGGAATACAATTTACGGAGTACACCTGATCTCTTTGGTGTGTCTCTCGTCAAACAATATTCAGCATCTCAGCGGGCAGCGGGTGAATTGTCGGCCTCTATTCACGAGCTTGTCTCAAGAGCATCAAATTCACACAGTAGGCCCAGTATACATGGACCCGTCTACAATAACGGTTAGCTCGGAAAGCGTGGAGGGCGAGGTTCCGTCTTGTCAAGGATGTCGCCGCCGCAAGCTCCGATGCTCGCGGGACAAGCCTAACTGCAATCACTGTCAGAGACTAGGTGAGAAACTTGCATGGCCCCAGGAGTTTCTCCTCCAGTTCTGATACTACCAGACTCGCCTTGCGTGTATGAGTCCAAGAAGAGCAAGCCGGGCATGAAGCCCGGCGTCATTGAGTCTTTGAATCGCAGAGTTGGTGAGCGGCGTTATTCCCTAGTATTGAAGTTCGTTAACCAGCCATAGAGGCACTGGAAACTACAGTCTATGATAATACGCAACAAAATGGATCAACAACAGTAGCCTCGTTATCTTCAGAGGCGCCGCAGATCATTGGGGCCTTCTCTAGTCTCATCCACGAGCTTCGAAATCTAGTGTCAAATGCTCAACCTCCAGCACCGTCACAAGCACCCCTCAATCAAGCCAACACGACACCTGTACAACTGAATTCACCCATTGGAGAGTCACATAGCCGTGAACACCGTCAAGGAATCAGCAACGACCAATGCCAATCTCGAAAAAGGAGGAGGGTTGACAGTTGCGGCAACCCAAACATAGAGCTTGCCAGCCAGCTCAGTGAACTTGAGAGCGCTTCATCCCAGCTGCCACCTCCGGATCTTCTTGAGGAAATCATTAACTCATACTTTAACCTGATTCAGCCATGGATACCCATACTGCATGAAACACGCTTTCGGAGCCGCCTGTCTAGCCATGAACAGCTACCATCTTTAACGGTCCTATTGCATGCCATTGTGGTTGCTGCCATTCGTTTCGTCAACTGGGACAATGCACCGCTCTCTACACAGCAAGTGGAGATGCTAGCATCAAGGTCTAGGTCCATCGTTGTATTGTCTGCCATGGATGGGCTATCGGTTGAGAACTTGCAGGCACTGAGTATAGTAGCTTTCAGCGATGTAAGTTCATGAAATTCTACACAGAACATGCATATTAATTAGCTCTAGATGGGCAATGGTGATGTATCTAGAGCCTGGCCTATCATTGGCTCGTTGACAAGGACAGTCGAGTATTTGCAATTGAGTGTGGAGGCTGACGACCGGCAAGTGCCTCTCTTGAAACCTCTGCCAACGATCCCACCGTCACATAGTTGGACACAGGATGAGGAACGAAGAAGGGTCTTTTGGAATATCTTCAATCTTGACAGGTACTTTCAGCACCTTCCAAACTTCTCTATGATACTAATGTTTGTTATAACAGGCTATGCTCTGTGATGACTGGGTATGTGTTATCACTCCTTTGCGCTAGAGATAGGATCTAACAGTTGCAGTTGGAACACCAGCTTAACATCAGACGATGTTAGAAGAAGGCTGCCCGCTGACGGTGGTCTCTGGCATAAGGAAGAAACGGTTACGACGCCTTACTTTGGCATCTGGGATCGCTCCGCAGCGAGAATTGGCAACTCCATCGTGTTTCTACCAGCCCATTATCCCAGTCCTGAGCAGATTACCGACGCGCCACCTAAAACGCCTATGCCCGCATCAACTGCGCCAAGAGGGACAACTACTGTGGACATGACCACGGTAGGGGCTTTTGCATACTGCATTGAGGCAACGGAGTC
This sequence comes from Fusarium staphyleae, assembly GCA_017140175.1. Taxonomy (NCBI): domain Eukaryota; kingdom Fungi; phylum Ascomycota; class Sordariomycetes; order Hypocreales; family Nectriaceae; genus Fusarium; species Fusarium staphyleae. Next base: position 14,207 of record JADDON010000062.1, on the reverse strand, counting down.
TCTGAGCCGAGTCACAACGTACTTTCTCCAGCAGAGGATCAACTTACAGGACCGCCAGGAGGTTAGCAACTGGCTCACAAGGTTCAAAGAGTTGGATTTACGTCTCGTCCAGTGAGTTTTTCATAAGCAATAAGTCTTCCTGGTCTAACGCTTGGCTAGTTGGAAGATGTTTCTTCCTCAGAAGTGGAGGGATTCCAACATATCTCGCAGACCTACACTCATAAATATGGACCCAAATCTCACACTGGCACATATAACGCACAACACTTCCATGATTCTGCTACACCAGCAGATTGCCTATCCAGCGCCTGAGTGGACGAAGATGGTGCGAATGCCCAGCGCTCATAGTGCTGAGACATGTCAGATTGCTGCTATCGAGACAGCAACCATTACCCAGAAGTACCTAAAGTACACGATGGAGAATAGTCCAGTCAACAGCCAGTTTGCTTTCTGTGCTTTCGTCAGTGCGCGGGCGCTCCTAGGTAAGGTTAAAACTCTCACACATCTTTGCTTCAACTGACCATTCAAGTACATTGGCGTTACTACAAGACCGACTTGGCTTCGGAGTTCTGGTTACTGGCTGATAGTCTTGATAAGATGGCTAAACGATGGGTCGGTACTCTTCTTAAGAAATCAAACTCTGCCTTGGCTGGAAGATACGGCGCTCAACTACGAGTGTTATACAAGAAATGCGAAACAGATCCGAGTTTCTGTCCGGACGTGCTTGGATATTCGACAGACGGGTATCCGAGTCCAGCAATCCCGCCTCAAAAAGATGCACCTCGCACTGCTCAGCAAGGGAACGAAGTTCCGATCAGCTCATTGGACAAGCCAACGAATACAGACCAGACCACATCAGCTCCTTGGCTATATGAACTTGAGTCAGCTGTAGCCAGTGTTCAAGGATCACTGCCGATTCACCATACCGGGTCATTGGTACAAGTCTCTCCTACGTATCAGACTCTCGAGCAACATTCGCCCGATGAGTTGTCAGCAATCTCTACAGTTCTCATGAACCAAGATTTCATGGAATTAGACCGTGTGATTAGTTTTGATGACATGATCTTCACAGCACAGACTACGAGCGGCGATAACTCCGCCATACCGGCAGACAATTGGACTTTGAGGTGATGAACAATGTAAACTATGCGCGTGTTGGTGTATGATCTATTCTATAGCAGTATTTATACAAGGCCCATCTTGAGTAATCTATTTCCAAACTCAATGAGATAGTAATCACCATACACTAGCCCGTGATCCCAATATCTCTTGTAATCTTTCGCATTGTGGTTCGCTGTAGCATTTCTCAGGATAGCTTCAAAGTGACTTTCCTGATCCACGTCCTTGCTCAGGACGTTACCATCGCTGGATAAGGTTAAACATGACTTCGCCTCAGCCAGTGAGAACTCCAGCGTATCTTGAACAATGCGGGTGGCTAGAGATAGGTACCGGGTGCTTAGGCTGCTCAACCCGCTCCCTGCCAGAGCCTGTGAGAGTACAAGCATACCGTTCGCAGCGATTATACCTGCTGATGAGTCCCTCAATGGAGCGGCAGCGTCAACCGGCGCATCAAAATCCCACAAAGGAACGTAACGTCCCTTGGTTAGGTTTTGTCCAGGAACTGGGACCTCGACACACTCTGGCGCGTTGAGAAGTCTGAAGATGAAGTACTCGGCCAGCCCAATAGCTGCATCGAGGAATTCGGGCTCTTTGGTCCAGTTGTACGATTGTGCATATCCTAGAATGCCCCAGGCTTGTCCGCGGGCCCATGTTGAGGGTGCCGAGTAGCCTTGGCCGGTTCGCTTCTCTTTGATGCTTCCATCAACAGGATCGAAGTTGACTACATGGAAGGTGCTGTACATTATACGGTCGACTGAAGGGTCGGTCTCTTTTCGAAACAGGGCCTTCATTAGCGATTTGGCATGGGTCGTCGCGGCATGGGTCAGCTCGCTTCGGCCAGTATACGCTGCTGCGTAGTATAGGAGGTCCAGATTGCACATGGAGTCGATGATGACGACGAAGTTCTTGGTCATGTCGCTAATGTCGACACCATCCTGTGCGAGGACGTCCCATGAGCGCAGTGCGCCCACAATAGGATTGTACCTGGTGTAGAGGGAGTTTGCGGCGGTAATGATGGCCTCAAGCGCGGAAGTATCATGCAATACTTCCCATCGTACCCTCATAGATGGCTGGATCATAAAAGACATATCGTGCGTATCTGTTCTTTTCGCAAAAGCATGTAACGGATCAGACCATGCTCGTCCAAGCGTCAAAAGCTGTGCCAGAAGCTTTTCTCCTTTCTCTCCACCAGGTCCAGTTTGTGGAAACTTGATCAGCCGTTCAATGACGGAGTAAATAGAGCCGGGAAAGAAGCCACAGGTCCAGAAGTCCTTTTCACGGAGAACATATTTGCCTGTTTCTGGTCCTGTTTGGGGCACATATTCTGGATAGGCAATCGGAGGGTTCTATCGGTGTGAGTCGATTGGCAAAGCCCAGTAGAAGAGAATACTCACGTTGTTCTCCAGCCCAGTCACTGCTACATGTAGCAATTTCGCGGCAATATTATCGTCATATAGATCAGAGAGAGTAGAGCTCAGGGAGCGTAGAGGCTGTTTTGTCACAGTTCCACCACCTTGTGAAAGACTGGTGTCGCTGTCATGGTTGAAATCAATTGTACTAGTGGAGGATGTGTCTTCCATGATTCTGGAGTGAGGTGAAGGACTGTTCCTTTTCTTGGTCTGTTGGCACTCAAACTGTGGTTTATAAGGTGGCTGTCCGTCAGAGTCTCTCTCTTGACTGTCAGAGAATCTGTACCGCAGATTGACTTTGATTCAAGGACTACGCAACACCCTTTCCATTTAAATGACTATTGGCTGCAAATCTGATCTCAATGCTGGTCCCTCGTGATTGGGGTTGGTACTCCCGTCGATCTCGAGGCGCGAAACCCCACGTCCGACGAATCCTCCGATGCCCGATGCCCGATGCCCGGAGTACCGTGCTAAGTTAGGCATTGGTCCTTTGAGCTTCGTTATACGGAATGGTCGGGAGAATTCCATCTGTGATGATTACGTTACTCGCTATGGATGGCAGCTCTAACATTCCCAATTCATCGCCCATCCCCATAATAGCAACTCCTGGGCAAGATACTTATTGCCGTTCAGCACAAGCTGGGTGATCACATTGTTTACCGTAACCAAAAGCACTTCGCATAATCAAGACTGTAGGTATTCCAACTGCCATTCCAGTAACGTAACACGTCGTGATCAGTTCGCCTTCACCATTATTACCAGTCCTCAAACAAATCTCCAGATACTCCATAGAACCGCAAACCTGATATCTTAGAATCATCTCGTTCCCGTGTGACCTCTTGTCGCAAAACTCAACCCACATATGTCAGCAGTGAAATCGTGAAAAGGCCTGTCACCCAAGCAACAGCACCCAGTCCACCAAACGGTGATAAGATAGCGCCAGATGACGCTGCATCGCCTGCGCTGGTAGTAGCTGTAGGAGTCTCATATGTGGATTTAAAAACAAGGTCTCCATCTTCAGTTCCTACGATGCTTGTGCTGTTCTCACGCACAAGGTCCCCTTCGAACGAGAGACTTATGGATAGCCCAAGCTGCCAAAGCTTGTCATAATCCTCGAGGGATCTAGGTTCCCAATAGAATACGTCTTCGAAGGGGTAGTATTGGCTGGATTTATCGGCTCCCGATCCATCACCCTGTCCGCACTGGGCGTGGCGTTGGGCAATGGACATATTGACTGCCTTAAGGCTATTATTAAGTGCAAACGTCATGCTCGAGGCGCCGATCCCTTTCATCTCTGCCTCTGCGCCGAGGTCTAGCCAGAATGTTGGCGTCGTAGTGTTCGAGTAGTCGTTGCCTTTGGGTATCGGGCTTGGAGGCATAGGGCTAGCAGAATACCCTGTGGTCTGGTTGTAGGCACAAACATTGTTGAGTGTGACATACTGGCTGAAGGCTACGTCTTCGCCGTCTCCGCTAAATATACCGAGGCTGTCTGTTGACCTCGGGAACGGCTTCTTCTCGTACACGGCGCGGGCCGAAATATTGTCTGTTGTCGAATCGGTAATGTTGGTTGACCAGTAGACAGTAGTATTCACAAATGTACTCGAAGAGTCCGAGTCTCGATAAAGGGTGTCAAGACTTGACCACCGATAGGATCCCCCATAAGTGGTATTCGATAGAACGAAGTCGCTAGACCTGATGTGTACCCATCGCTGGTAGATATCGAGGAAGGGAGTGCTAGAACCAACAGTTTGGTCGGCTGGTTGGAAACCGAACAGCCTCCAGTGGAAAGGATTTGTGTCAGACACATTTCCCCTCGGCGCGACCAGGAAGAGCGCAGGATAGCTGTAGGTCTTTGGCGTATCATCCTCCATACCACAAGCCGCAGAGCCCTTGGCCTCCCAAGCCGTGTTCTTGGAGATGTGATGGCGTACAGTCAGTGTTCCGTTATAGTACAGGCCCGGTAGCCCATAGAGCATTTGTCGCTCGACTAGTTGTTGGCATTGGCAAGACTCCAACCAACATTCGTACGGGGCATCGATACCGCGGTCTCCAGGAGGCGCATTAGGGTCTGTAGGCACGTCGCCGCTTCCACCTCCACCTCCACTTCCACTTCCTCCAGAATCGCCTCCGCCGCCTCCAGAGCCACCGCCACTGGAGCCACCACGTCTGGCAAATGCCAAGTGAGAAAGAAGTGTAACGAGCAGCACAGATAGAAAGAAAGAGCCCTGCATCGCGGTGGTGTTCTGAAGATGCGAGTTGGAGGAGGCAGGTTATGGGTTATGGGTGGTCATGGTGCGACAATAAACGCGCACTCCGTATCTCGCATCGACACCTTCTCAGTCACAAGCTTTCAGCTTTGGACAGGGTATAACATCCTTCTTGAGTATTTCCTCCTCTAAGACATTTAGATGTACGCCAAAAACTCAGCCCGGTGCAAGGGGTGGACAGATCCAGACACTCGCATTGGTTGTTTCACAAAATGGTCATCCTTGTTATGCATAAAAGACCAGTCTAGGCCCGTTGGGACTGCCTCTCAGCAGTTTGAAACGACCAGGGTCACGTCCCTGGAGGTCAGACATTGTGATCACAGTTGGCTTCAGATCTACAACAGTTCTCGGATCGTAATGCCGGAGCAGCACCAAATCTCGGAGCAAAACTTGGCTTAGGGTGAAAGTTGTGATTTGCCAAAACGCAGTCCAGAAAGATAACATGAGAAGGGTGCCCGAAAGCTAGACTTAAGATTTGACCTGACTCTCGGTTCATACCTAGTAGCACAACAATTATTTCATGGCTTATATTATATATATTAGCACGTGGCGTATCCTAACTATATCACCAAGATTACTTCTACGCTTCCACATGCCTTCCTAATAGATCCATCGCCAACTAACTAGCGCACTATAGTCTAGTCCTTAGTTGCAAGCCTAATATATTATCGTTGCAGACAGCTACAGAGCACGTCCGCAGTTACTTGATAGTTCTAGTCATAAATAATCTAGAAGTATAGATGGTAGTTGCTATAATTTGACATTAAGGAAATAGGTTTATGACATCACTTAAGTATAGAAATCGGTGCTTATCTTTGACCATCTTGGCGTTATCTCAATTGCTAGCCAGTGAGCTTTTAGTTGGATAGCTAGTCAATACGCCATTGATTCCGACAGTACAACACATATTGGAGAGCCGGTTTATCTACACCTTATATCTTATCACGCCTACACAAGTGTTATACAGTTGAAGCATTCAATCAATGTGGTACTATTCTTATGTAGTCTAATGAAGGACCCAACCAAGCCTGTTTCGGCCTATTTGACCAAAATTTGGCCATACATAATTTATTCGTATTCCTCGGGTTTGTTATTTAAGATGACGACGCCACAACCTCTCCCTTCAGTAAAATCGGCTGCGAAGAATAAAAGTTCTTGATATCACCAAGGACCTTGGCACCTACGTCTCCGGTAGATGCAGCATTAAAGTCCTCGATGCTCTTGAACTTCAGCGTGGCTTGGACCTGGTAAGGCGCATCAGATGGGAAGTTGAGGATCTCCCAGCTCAACAGGCCGTAAGGGGTCCATTCACTAGGAGTTCCATGTCAGCCCGAGGGATTTTTAGAAGCCTCGTACAGTGATTGCCAAACTTACGCGGAAGCGAGGGGCATGTGGGTCTTGAGGTAATACTCGTGGTCAAAAGCCGGGCCCGAGGGGTAAAGAACGAGAACTTGAGCCATGGTGTAGATTATATGTTAAGTTATAGCTTTGGTGTTGGGTTGGGGATACTTGAAAGTGAGGAGAATGGGTTGATTCCTAGGAGGGGTAGCTAGAGCTTTAAATAGTGACGTGACTTTAACTAGCTCCAGCGAGAAGATCGCCGGAGGAAAGGAAAATTCCTATCATGGAGTCTTGGTGGGGACGGCCCATTGACAAATCCGTTAATTACTCATCATCGGCACTTGAACGTAAGTTTTGCTCGCGATGGATCCAACCGGCCGGACGGACCGGCTTAGATAAACCGGGGGTAGCTCAAGGAATTATGAGAAATCAGAACAGGTGACAATCCTGAGCTCGTAAGTTGCATACCTTGATGTCTTTCAAGGAGCGGGTTTAGTAGAGCTTGTAGGGGTTGAATACACCTAAACTTAGGCCTATACTGCCGGTACATATGTATGCTGGATCTCTACTTCTATGACAGGTCTCAAAACCAGACACATATCCTTTTGAAATCATGTGATTAGTAAGAATATTGTTAGAGGAATTGAACCTCAACATCTTTAGAAGTAGAGTGTAATCAGAATGCATTTCCTCGGTTGGTTGCACAATGAGTACATATATAGCGAGCCCATGAGCAGTGGACCTTGCTCCTTCAGCCCTCTAATCTTAGAGAGATGCTACTCATTAAAGGGTCCTGGCTATGCTTGTTTGTAGCATCTGACTCGCCAGAGGTATGAGGGATCGTTGTGAGTGTCAAACTGCGCCGTGACGACACCGTCTAACAGCAAGATTTGCTTACCCTACACCTGTCGCGGATTGTTTCGTTCTAAGCTCTGATGGTGATCAACGTTTAAAAAGGACGAAGTCGGAAACATAGGATCCAAAGTGCGTATAACAACATATTTTCTCACCAGGAAATGATGGAGTTTGTGAATGTTTATATTGGTAAAGCCTTTCTTGTAACATGACCATCATTCCTTCGTAAAGAACCAGTTCCTATCCCAAGCGCTGTGTCTCATCGAATAGATCACAATGCAATAGATGATCCGCCGTCCAGAATAATGTTGGCGCCTGTCATGTAGCTAGATAGTCGACTGCCCAAGAAAACAGCAGTGTTAGCAACATCCTGCGCCTTGCCAATCCTTCCCAAGGGAATAGTCTGCACAAGTTGATGCAAGTAGGAGGGATTGGCCGACATGACTTGCGAAAATGTGCTCGGCTGCTCGCTGCCATCAGGCAAAATCACGGGGGGCGAATCAACGGTTCCTGGTACAATGCAATTGATCCTGATGCCCATCGGACCAAGCTTTCGAGAAAGATCCTTGGCCAAAGTAGCCTGAGCTCGCTTCAGCGTCGAGTAAGGGCTACCAATTACTGGGTGTTTTGCTAGGAAGCCAGCAGCGGAACTGACAACAATGATAGAGCCAGTACCGTTTCGCTTCTCCAGATATGGAGTTGTGCTATTGATGAGTGTAATGAGACCTATGATGTCGGCTTGGAAACTCTTTTCCCAGTTGTCGATGGTTGGGTCGACATACTGCGGGCAAGCTGTGCAAAGATTTAGCTTACAATTCTGAGGGAGTAAAGTAATCAGGACATACCATTTCCAATCACAACATCGATCCTGCCAAAGGTCTCTGCAGAATTCTGCACCCAGGACTCGATTGAAGTAGAGTCAGCGATATCGACGCTGGTACCGACTGCTCGCGCACCGCCCGTTGCGCCGTCGTATTTCGCAAATTCATTACCGTCGGCATGCCTTGAGCAGTAAGAGACGTTGGCTCCTTCGGCCAGGAAAGATTCAACCATAGCTCTGCCTAACCCTTTGTTGCCCCCTGGGATTTTGATGAGAAAGATTGACTAGTGTTGATAGGAGGAGATTTATACGAACCTGTGATCATAACATGGGCGCCGGCAAGTTGGGTAGAGAAGCGAGACATTGTAGAATGGATTTACCGAAGTGTTTAAAGGCTGGGTGAAGGCTTGAGTGATGAAGAAGAGAGTTGATTTGAATTGATGGAGCAGTTGCAGAGCATACATTTTGCCCATCTTTATAGTCTGTTCACTGAGGTGTCTCTACCTAATAATTTGAAACGTCTACACTTTTGAGCGGAAATTTAGGCGGAGAAGTTGTCACTGCCCGATACATCCGCTATCTTGTTTTCCTATTTCGTCTAAGGTCACCAATAAGGTCAAAATTCGTAACCAGCATTGGTCTTTATTCATGCACCAAGCCTCCATCCTATGCTCATCTTGTCCTAGATTGGTAAACGGTAGCTCATCGCCCTGCTTCTCGTGCTAAGCCGTTTGTTAGTTAGGTAGTCCTGACCAGTTGAATCACAATCAAACGATGAACCACACGCTCTAGGAAGCTATAAAGACCCCGACTCTATCTTACGTTCATCGGCTATAAAATCTTGTTTTCCTAATTGAGATGTGGTGATGCTAAGTTACGCGACTGGGCGGATCCATTGCGTTCCACTAACTTACTGCCAAGCAATCTGATTTTCCTAAAGGAGTCTAGCGGCCGCTCGCTCCGTTTCCTCGCCACCTTGATATCCCGGCATCGCACCATCGAGCTTTCGTCAGCCCATCCATATCTGCAACCTCGACCTATCTACTGCTTTTATTTTACTCGACCTACTTACTTCCCGGCAAATCGAGTGGATAAATGCCAGAAAATGACGTTGGAGTTCACATTCCTAAATACAAGCAATGATCGTCTCGGGGCTGCGGAGACTAAAAAGATGAGAGCTCACATCACAAAGACGAATTTTGCTCGTCGGAGGCAGAAGTTCTCAATGGAGAGGCAGAATAGACAGCAGCAACAAGTTACAAAGAGTCAAAAAAGGGAGTTCCAAGACCCACAAGGGCAGACTTCCATAAGCCTTTTTCAGCAACAGGCCTGGCAGCGTCCAGACCCTACCTCTGATAGGCTGATTTCCACGACACTCGGTCATCAGAGTGCTTCTATCAATTACTGTATGTATGGTTGTACTAGCGTGCGTAGTGTCCGGTCTGACAAGTCTAGTGATGCACGAGTTTCGTCCCCTTGTTTTCCCTATGGGCACCGGAACACCCGGATCTGGAAGGGAGACCGTCTTGGTCCAGTTACTAATGTCCGAGCCAGCGTTGGTTGACGCCTCGATGGCTATAGCCCTGAAACACTCCCCTAGAGACCAGAATGCCTGGCGTTCTCGACAAGCCGATATTCACAAGGGGAGGGCGATCCATAGGATCAACCAAAGACTGGGAACGGATTCAAGTTTGACGGATGGGGTTCTTGGTGCAGTTTTCACCTTGACTTTTGCCGAGGTAAGTTACACATTGTATTGTAGTCTCAAAACTAATTCACACGCGTTTAGAGACTCGCGAACGATGGACAGGCACTGGATATCCACATATGTGGTTTAGCCCAAATGATCAGGCTGAGGCGATCATTGGGTAACAACAGCGTTCCACCATGGTTCTCGGATTTTCTTCTCTTGTAGGTCGTTGGTGGAAATGATGCTTCATAATACAGAGCATAGGCTGACAGTTGATAGTGATTCTATTGGTCACGTTATTGCTTCTCGGCAAGGCTCACACGAGCAACTCGTTCAAGCTTTACGAAACGAGAGAAACCCAACGCTCATGGACATTTCGAGAATATCATCAAGCATCGATCAGCTCCGCAGAGATATCAATAAATATCACAACTCTCAGACGAAAGCAGAGTGTGCTAGGCTTGGCATTGAACACCAACTTGAATGCTTGCAGCTCGACGTGGATATTCTTCTGGGGAGCGATGAGTACCATATTCGCGGCCTGCGTTATGCCATACAACTCTTCCTTTTGCTCCAATGGCAGTCAAAGCCTACAAAAGATCTACTCATCCTCGCCAAAGATCTTAGAACGAGCCTACTTGAGCCCAACGTCAGACTGTGCGGTTCCACCGAAATGACTACTTGGCAGTTATTTGTGGGCGCAGTCGCCGCAGAAACGTCACGAGAAGATAGGTCTTGGTTCAACGATAAATTACGGTCGATTTTCAAAGTATCAAGCATCACCGACTGGAAAGATATTGTCAAAATGCTGGAAAGGGCGTTTCTGCCTGATGAACGTCTGCTAGAGAGGATCAAAGTTGTCTGGGAAGAAGTTAGGGAGACATGACGTGATAGAGAAGCGACGACACCTCACTCCTCACTTTTTTTGAACCCATGACGCCTGTTGCATTAAACCACTTAGCTAATGAAGTCCTCAGCTGGCCTTTACTCACCCTGAAATCATATTGTGTGGTGTTGGATCAACCCATCTTTCCAACGTTCACTAGCTGCGACATAGAACTCAGATACGCACCAGCAACTGCAACAAAGAGTTTACATCCTCGCCTAGTCATCCCTTGAAACACACAACAAATCGGCTTGAAGTGACCCGTCTGTAGTCGTTAACATCCTTCTGAGCGACTTGGAGCTACTGACGGCACATTTTCAGATAAGGACCATTAGCCTTTGGGGTAAATGACCCGGTAGCAAGGCCTAGACATGGCTGTGTATTAGTGATGATTGGACATAAAAAAAGACTGAGACATACCAACAGACTCATGGAGACCTATTGAGTATGGTATGTAGCAGTCTTCAAGGGACACCAAAGGGAATCCAATTGCGAGCGAGCAAGTTTACTCCTAGAAAGCCATCCAATCCATCGTTTCACTCATTCCCTCTACCATCGGTGGCAATACGTGGTTTGAATTCATTCCTCCCCGATCAGAGTCTGAAATGGTCTTGTATCTACTAAATGCGAAAGAGCTTACATGCTTTTTGATGCCAGCTTTCGCCACCACATCCAGGGGAATTGCTCCGTCTACCGGGATATCCCCCTGCATCGAGGCTAGTCTTGCCAACGGCGTTGAGACTCGGACTAAGCGCCACATTCGTCAAACTTGTAGAGTCAATACCATTGTAGGTTTTCATGGCATTCCTTTGTCGTGCGTGAATTCCAGACCTGCACTAGTGATACCTAAAGCAGACTTTTGAGACAGGGGTTAAAGATGCGATGACGAGTGAATACATACAGTAAGTTCCTTGATCTTGGCTGAATACCGTTATGAAGAAATAGACATGGACTTTATAGAATATCTTTCTTGCGCTAGCCTGTGTCTCAACGTTGCGATTGCCGAAAGCAGGGGTGAAGTTGAAGCGGAGATTTCCCAAGGGTGACCGACGCGCGATGCTATTCGCTCAGGTTAAAGGGTGTCTTGGAATTTATTGAATCTGGAAAAGGCAAATTTTGCAAAGGTGTTCTAGCACTGGTATGAGAATGATATGCTTTACTTTTTCTGGATAACTTAAGTTCCTGGAATGGTGACGCGAGATCAACAGGCAAGACGACGTCAGATCTTCTGATTCCACTGTACACGCGAGTGTCAAGATAGAAGACAATGCATAGTTTGGCTTGCACGTTTGCAATATCCAGGGTCCAATTCCACTGCGGCTAGATCTCGACTTCATGTGGGCGGGACTGAGACATGCTCCAGGAAATATGAGACAGATCGAAGAATGGAATCGTTTGCGGCAACGTGTATAGCCGTATCTAGAGCCTATAGAAGTCTTATCCATATCTGCTTTCTTTAAATTGGGTGTGTTGCGCTACGACTTCTGACAGACATTTACCTGATACCAGGTACAACTCCATAACACGGGCTAAGAGTTCCAAGTCCCCGGAAGCTCACCTTGAATTATCCACACACAAAGGTTATGACAAGGTAATAAAGTTAAGCGCAGTGTCATTCAACCACATCCATACATCAGCGGTGACGATAGGGGTCCTCTACGCACGTCGATCCTGCGGATAGCTTTTCATCCGTGACATACTTCATCAGACGCCAATTACCGACGTCAGCAGCTATCAAGAAGGAGTAGTGATATTCCTCGATACCATCATACGAAGAGGTTGGAAATATTTCCAGACATCCATATAAAGACCTGGTTATCACTACAAGCCCTGTCGTTTTTATATTATCAGTAAACGGCTTCTCAGAGTACAACCAACTACCACACACTTTCAACCTAACGTTATCCGCCAATATCGAACAACATGCTTTTCTCAGCAATTTCCACACAGTCTCTGATTCTACTCGGCATCCATTTTATCGCCACGGGTAACTCGGCACCAGCTGACACGGCAGACATCCAAGTCGATGCCGATGTCGTCCTACCCACGTTTCTACAAGATGAACCAGAAGTTATCTACCCCGACGATGTGGATGAGAACTTTCTAGAGCCCGTCATCGGGGTTCCTGTGAGCCCCGTCGGCTTCGAGAAGCGAAGCCGCTCACAGTTGAACACCCGCGCCTTGACCGCCGACCAGAAAGAAGCCTTGCGTCTGCACAACGTGTACCGCCAGACCAAAAAGGTAAAGGCACTCGTCTGGGACACGACGCTTGAAGCAAACGCCAGGACTTGGGCCAAGAGACTTGCGGAGACTGGCAAGTTCCAGCACTCTACTGGCAAATCTCGACCTAACCAGGGCGAGAACTTGGCTTACGCATGGTAAAGTGCATTTCTCACCTTCAATGCTCATGTTTTGACAGTGTTTCGCAGGTCAAGTGGGACATATCAAAACCCAATCACTGGTGGCACTAAGAATTGGTGAGTACCAAACTTTGCCCTTGACGGCGCATAGTTAACCGTCGTCGTGTGTACAGGCTCTCCGAATCAAAGAACTACAAGAATGACGTTATCCCGCAAGGAAACTTTTCAAACTATGGTCACTACAGTAAGTCTCGTATAACGTCCAGTGACTGTTCCCTGCTAACGCTATCCGTTTTCTAGCTCAATGTATGTGGAAGACCACCACCAAGGTGGGTATCGCGGCTGCCCAGGATTCCAAGGGTGCTTGGATTACCGTTGCTCGGTATTCGCCACCAGGAAACTTTGCTGGGCAAAGGGCGTACTAAGTTGGACTGGGTTTGTACGATAGTGTGAACATGAATGCCATGATGACAGTTAACGCGGCAAAAGAGAATATGCTTATGCTTGGAGTACCACTTAACTACCCGAGACCGTCGTTTGTCTGTTCTCTGGTATAAGTTGGAAGCTCATCACATTCATTTGGTATGATATTTTTTATTCATCATCACTGTAACTCAAGCATTATGCTGCCTGTTCATTTCTCTGCGCGATACAAGTTCTGGCAGATCATTGAGTATCATTCTTGAGAATCAGTCCAATATCTCGTGATCAGTTTGCCCTTAATCCTCCGTAGCACTGGTATATAGCATTACTACCGAGGACTGTAGTGTGGCACCGTTATATTCGGATGTGGTTGCGGTGTGGTGGCTTGGTATGAGCTCTCTCAAAGTGTATTGGCCACTTATTTATGACCTCCTCACCTCCATTAAAATATCGCCGTGTTTCTTGGCAGATCCTTGGGTAGGACAGTCGGGCCGTAGACCCATTTACGGAGATATTGAAGATATGTGCAAGAGGGCAAAGATCATCAAGGTGGCTAGACATTTCTACTCGGCTTTTATTACCACATAGTTATGAAACAGGATATTCTTTTTCTTTAGTTAGACCATAAAATGTAACGTAGGTATGGGGAACTCCGCGCACCCCCTATCTCCGCGCAGCCTTATAAGATAAAATTCATAATTATTAGTTAGTAATATATAGCGTTTTCTTTATATATAACGCTTTAAATCAATTAGTTAAAGCTAGAATTAATTAATTAAATTATTTAATCTTAATACTGCTTTTTTCTTAATATTCCTAGCCTTTTTAGGGGTTCTAATGTTCTTATATTTAGTCCCTTACTTTTTAGCCTTATTATAAGCCTCTTTAATCTATAATATTATTATAAATACTAAGTTAAGGTTAAATTTAATAGCTTTTCTCCCTAAAGGCTCCTTAAGGTATAGCCTTACCTTTAAGATAGTAATTTCCTCTTAAGCCTAAGTATAATTAAGGGTATTATAAGAGTACCTAATTAT